>JASDQU010588652.1:48452-82924 GCA_032191745.1 Picea mariana
AAAGTATTGTTGGTTAAAACCTTGGTTATTCCTGATATCCCAAATGAGATCTATGTCATGAAAAATAATGGAGAGAGCATCTTGTGCTTCAACAACCTTTTGTGAAGCTCTCGAAATGACAGGAATTAAAACATTAGAACTTTGCCTGTTGCGAACTTTTGGAACTAGTCTTGAACAATGGAATTAATTTGTGGGAGATATCAATTTTATACTTCTTAATTCCTAATGAGGTTTCCAGTTTGATGAGTATTGTTCCCAACTCAATGTATCCGGAATAGTTGTTAGGGTTTCAGATCCATTTCTCAATTGGACAAAGATAATCATAGAGACCTGCTGAAGGTGTTCTCAAAAAGTCCGGGATACAATTTGTGGTGCCTTTAATATGTTCTATGGAAAAATCAAAATTGCTAAACAGGGCTTTCCACCTAGCAAACTTGGCATCACTGGGAGTTTTTATCTCTTTGTTAAGAACATTATTCATAGCTGCAACATTAGTTCTTAGCAGAAATTTCTTATATATAAGAAATATTTCAAACTTATGGATATCATTTAGAGCTGCTTTTATTTCTTTATCTAAGGAAGAATAATTCTTTTCACTAGCTTGCCATAGCCCGAAATCAAACTTAACTATTTCTTCCCTTTTCTCACCCTCTTGTTTTCTGACTTGCTTAAGGACGGCTCCCCAACCAAGATTGCTAGCATCTATTTCAACAATTTTAGGAAGAAAATCGTCAAAGATATAAAGCAATGGGAGTGTCTTTTCTTTAGACTTAGTATTTCTGACAGCTTGTGAATATGCTTCTGTCCATGGCATTGGATCTTTCTTTAACTTGTCATTTAATAGTTTACGATTCGGAGCACATCCTTTATAAAAATGACTAATATAATTTAAGCTTCCAAGAAATATTTGGAGTTGGACTTTGTCAGTAATCTTATCTGGAAACTTATCAGCAAATTCAACAGTGTGGGTTTGCGGGGTTAATTCACCATTCCGAATGATATGGTCAAGATACTTGACTTCAGTTTTGAAAAGTTCAAGTTTTTTCTTTGAGAAAACCAGTTCTGCTTCTTTGACAGCTTGCATGAATTTCCTAAGATGTTTGAAATGTTGCTCAATAGAGGAAGAAAATACAAGTATGTCATCAATATAAACAATAAGCCAATTGAAATAAGGTTTCAAAGTGTTATCCATAACTCTTTGAAATTTTGCTGGAGCATTTTTTAAACCAAAGGGCATGACATTCCATTCATAATGTCCTGCCGGAACACTGAAAGCTGTTTTGAATTTGTCTTCTTCTTTAACTGCCACTTGCCAGAATCCTGATTTCAAGTCAAATTTAGAAAAAAATCTTTGCTCCAACAATCCTAGTTACCAAACTTGTTTTGTTTGGAATAGGATAGGTATCATCAACCGGTATTTTATTTAGTGGTTTATAATTTACCACTAATCTGGGAATTCCTCGGAGTTGTTCATAATGTTTATTAACATAGAATCCATAACAATTCCATGGACTAATGGATTCTTTGATAAGTCCTTTGTGAAGTAAGCTTTTGACTTCTTCTAAACATAGCCTTTGATATTCAACATTCATTGGGATGGCTCTGCTTTTGCAAGGTTTTCCCTCATAGGCATCTTTATATGGAAGTGTGACTTTATGTGTTTTCTAATGCCAGAAAGCAGTTGGATTTTCAGAGCATATTTGATCTTCAAATTCTTTTTTCAGCTCTCGAATATTTTGTTGTATTTGACTTTGGTTAAGTTGATCAATAATCCTTAACTTAGACTGCTTATTTTTCAATTCCTCTATCTTGAGTGTCTTACTTTGGACTGTGTAAACCAGAGAAGAAATCTTGGGGGAAGATATAAAAGGAAGTTGGACAAAGATTTTTGATCCTTTTGTTGGTGAGGGAATGCTGATATAATACTCAGAGGTTCCATTTGACAATTTTGTAGAACCACGAGGCTCAACTGCAACAAAAAATGGAGTTCTGAGAATACAAGCTACAAGAATGTTTGTAAGCAGAAATTTTAAAGATAGACAGTGATGCTTGAAACATAGAATTGCCTCAGGTACTTCATAGAAGATCTATGTTGGCAAATTTTCTAATCCAATAGCACTCATTTGTGTCTTATGCCAAAATTGGATGGGAATGATATCTTTATTCAAAAGGTTTAGGTCAGACCCCGTGTCTAACAAAGTCTTGAGTTTGAATAATTTTCCTTTGATCTTGATATCTAAGAGGACATGTAACTTTTGATGATGAAAGGTGAGGATTTTTGTAACCTTGCTTTCTTGTTCTGTGCCCTGACCTTCTTGCTCTGTTTGTGCCTTGATTTCCTTCTTAAGATTTCCAATTTCTCTCCCTAAGTTGGAGATGGAAATAGTCTGTACAGGGAAAGAAACTGAGGTGACTGGGAGAGGGCACAAAGCAGGGGTATAAGAAGATTTTAGGGCCATTGACCTTTTGTGAAAAGCAGCAAGAATTTGTTGTTGGGTTTTCCATTCATAAAATGAAATCCAAACATTGTTCTTGGTCATATATTCTTGCCAATCTTTTGATAAGGCCAATTTTTCTTTGTCTGAGATAGATTTGGAGAATCTTTCAGCATCAGGATGGGTAAACAGATCTCAATTCAACATAGCTTTCATCCATTCTTCTTTTACCAATTGTTTCTAGCACCCCCTCATTAATGAAAGGAACTTGAAGCCAACCACGTTTTCAACCCGAATATGATAACAAACTTCTCTCTCTGTTTTATGTTTATTGGTATAATAATTAATCTTGAAAGCTGTATCAAGAGTCCCGAGCCTTTGAAAGACAAGGTTTCCACTCTTGCGACTTTTTGAAATCCGTATTAGAAGTCTCGGGCCTTTGAAAGACAAGGTTTCCACTTCTGCGACTTTCCAAGTTCTGACTAGTTATTGACTGAGCAGTTGGCCAAGAGCTTATTTGAAATTCTTTCACTCCGATGCGAAGAACTAGAATTAAACGCCCTGCTTTTTTGAGCAGTAATAGTTATTACTTTCACTATGGATAGATCTGTGTCTTTTCGAGATATTCAAAATACAGAAGAACTTAATACTTCTGGATCTTGCCATTCAGTTGAAGAGTCAACATTTTTGTCTCATGATTCATTACATGTCCACTATAGAATCATTAGATCCCCGACTCCAAGACATCTATAAAGGGATGAGACCACGAGGGACACCAAGATATGGTTTAGGATATATTGAACAATGCGACCAAGTCATCCCAGACTGTCGTTTTAACAATCCTTTACCTCCATCCCTCCAAAGGCCTTCTATTGGAGAAATCCATAAATTCCATTCTATTATGATGGGATGTTCCAAGAATACCATTGAAGAAGCATGGATCAAGAAAATCCTAAATTGGGATCTTTTCATCCATCCTGAATCTACTGAGTTCAACCTTTCTACTCCCGACCAAGAAAAAGCATGTTTGTCCCAAGAATGGAAAACATACATTTCAGAAAATAATCTCTGGATTTCTTTTTATGAATGGAAAAGAAAATGCCAAAATCCCATAGTCCAGATGATGGAAGGAGGAAAAGAAGGGTCTGCCTGCCATGAACGGAAAAAACTGGAAGGAAAAACTGTCGAATCCACAACAACCTTTTCGCCTTTTAAATGCATCATTCTTGAAGATAGTAATAGACAGGTCAAAGCTATACCCCTAATGTTAGTTGATGAAGCCACCCAACTCTCGGGTGTAGAAAAAGGAGTCTAGTCCATCCCAGAACAAGTAAATTGGACTAATGATGCTCTTAGAGGTATGGCCACACATACATTTATGACCAATGATTATGCTAGAAAAGGGCATATTAGAGACCTGCAAGTCTCTACAAATACAATAGCCCAATCAGTAAACCAGATAAATGACAGAGTTGCAGACATCTATGATCGTGTTGGAAAAACACAGAACATAGTGATACAAAAAACTGAGGATTCTGCAAAAAATCATGAAGAACTGATGGAAGGACTAGGAGAAGCCTTCTCAGTCATTGGGAAAACTCTGTTAGAGATCAAGAAAAAAGACACTACTCCCGACAAACAAATTCCCCAATCTTTTGTTCTCCCTCACTCTTCGATTTCTATTATTTCCCCTGTATATAAGCCCAAAGAAAAGTTTAGCGAAAAGAAATTCCCAATCCATTTTCCAAAAGAAGAACCAAATTTTTCTTCTTCTTCCACAAACCCCAATCTATCTCTGGTTTTTGTTTAAAGACCTTCATATGAAAATATCTCACACCATATGAATAGGCTGCCTGCACCTGATCTTCTAGGAAAAGGAAAGATGTCTGAATCCCAATCATTTGCAGAAGATTGGTTCCTTGAATGGAACATAGATGGTTTGTCAGTAGGGAAAGTTCGACAACTATTGGACATAATGTATGTCTCCTATAAAATCATGTGTATGAAAGACAAAAGTGAGACAAAAGCATGCAAATCTTTGATCGAGTGCTTCACATGGACGTTAAGCAAATGGTGGGAAGTCATCTCCTCACCTATTATGATAACAAAAATGGAATCAGAGGTACTAAGAGATGAACAAGGAGATGTTCTCTATCATCTCAATGGAATTCCTCAGAACAATATGATAGGAGCCCTCGCCACACTAATTTTTGAACATTGGTGTGGTACTGAAGAAGAATTGGCTGACAAGCACGAAATGATATTAATGAATATCAAATGCAGAAAATGTCAGAATATGAGGAATTCCACAAAGAATGGACTCAAAGAATATTTGAGGTAAAAGACAGTCAAAATCTTTTATGGAAACAAGTATACCTTGCAGCAATCCCTAGCAAGTTTGTAGAATATCTCAAAATGCAAGAGGTTTTCAAATTACCTTATGAGATGTATACTTGGGGAGAAATTTATTCTCTTATCACTAAATCCCTAATTGGACTATGTATAAATATGCAAGTTCATAAGTCTATCCAAAAATTGTCCCACCTACCTGATAGCAAATCTATTTGTGAGAAATATGGCCTATACCTCACAGATCCCACCAGAAGAAAGAAAAAGAAATTTAGGGCATTCAAAGAACAAAAACCTCCAAACCTAGGAAGATATAGACAAAAAACTCACTATTATGAGCCTGAGGACATTAAGTTGAAAACACATTCCAGCCAAGCAAGGCAACAAGTTCAATCCTGGCTTTGCTGAAAAACTGGACACATAGCAAGTTCTTGTCCAGAAGGGAAAAATTCGAGAATATCCAAAGGGAAAATCTCGGAACAAAGGGCCAAAGAAGCACATCAGAAGACTAGTATAGAAACAACACAACAATTAGAACACAGGGTTCACTGCAACAGATGTGGAGCAAATGACCACTTAACAAATCAATGCCCACATCATCCTTTTGTCAAAAGAGAAGAAGTCCATATACTTCATGAAGGATGTTGTTCTGAATCCACAGAGACTTCAGACTTTGAATTTAGCATAGTTGATGAAGAAATTCTTCTAAATCATCAGTGTAAGTGTAATAATCTGAATTTTTGTTCTTGCGAAGATTCTTCTGAATCGGATTTTGTATCCAGCCCTCGAAGGCACACAGAAAAAATAAAGATATGCATGTACCATAGCACTGGAGATCAAGATGCCCAAATGCCAGCTCAAATAAAAGCCTTGCCGGAAGGGGATATGAAAAAATCTTTACTTGAATCCTTTTTGAAAAATATGACAGTAGGACAGAAGCAAAACAATCCAGAATCTTCCCACAAAGCAGGGATTAAGCCGTTATTTCTAGAGGCTTCATTTGAAAGAAATACCAAGTCTTTAATTAAGCACAACAAGGAAACCAAGTTGCAACATCCTTCACTCACGGACTTGGCAAAAGAGGTATTTTATCTAAAGAAGGAAGTTGTTGAACTCAAGCTAAAGATGAAGCAATATGAAGAGGTTTCTGAAGATTCATATAAAGTTGATTCATGGGCAATGCAAGAAATAAAAGCCTTAAAAGAACAGGTGGAATCTCTTCCTCCACCACTAGAAGATGTACCAATTGAACCAAAAAGACATCCCCATGACTCAACCCATTTGCAAGGACTAAATGCTATGAAAATATTGCCTATCCAATTTCAAAAGTATCATGCCAAGATAAGTCTAGAGATAAACACATAAATGTTTTATTTAAATACTTTGTTTGATACTGGATCAGATATGAATCTCCTCAACAAAAAATTGATCCCTTGTAAATATTGGCTCCCTAGCAATTATTATGCCATTGGACTAGGGAATGTTTCTACAGATTTTGATTTTGAAGTTCCCAAAGGTTTATTGGCTTCATAGCTTTCACCCATTTTTGTTTTACCAATTGTTTCTTCTTTGTAACTCAAAGGCTTTCTTCGACGGATAATGAAGCTTGAATAAAACTTGTCTTTGTCTCCTTCCTTTGTCGATTGCTTCCTTTTGCGATCTCAGCATGAACCCATAAAATCACCTATGTGAATCGAGAAAACCTCCTGTGTGAACCCAAGAAAGATCCCAGCATGAACCTTCGAACAACCCAACGCCCAAAATTTCCCTTAGCCTCTTGTGAAGCTCTCAAAATGACATGAATTAAAAAATTAGAACTTTGCTTGTTGCGAACTTCTGGAACTAGTGTTGAACAATGGAATTGATTTGTGGGAGATATCAATTTTGTACTTCTTAATTCCCAACGAGGTTTCCAGTTTGATGAGTATTTTTCCCAACTCAATGTATCCAGAATAGTTGTTAGGATTTTGGATCCATTTCTCAATTGGACAGAGATAATCATAGAGACCTCCTGAAGGTGTTCTCTGCTTAAAAAGTCCGGGATACAATTTGTGTTGCCTTTAATATGTTCTATGGAAAAATCAAAATTGCTAAACAGGGCTTGCCACCTAGCAAACTTGGCATCACTGGGAGTTTTTATCTCTTTGTTAAGAACTTTATTCATAGCTGCAACATCAGTTCTTAGCAGAAATTTCGTATATATAAGAAATATTTCAAACTTATGGATAACATTTAGAGCTACTTTTATTTCTTTATCTAAGGCAGAATAATTCTTTTCACTAGCTTGCCAGAGCTCGGAAGAAAACTGAACTATTTCTTCCCTTTTCTTACCCTCTTGTTTTCTGACTTGCTTAAGGACAGATCCCCAACCAAGATTGCTAGCATCTGTTTCAACAATTTTAGGAAGATCATCGTAAGAGATATAAAGCAATGGGAGTGTCTTTGCTTTGGACTTAATATTTTTGACAACTTGTGAATGTGCTTCTGTCCATGGCGTTGGATCTTTCTTTAACCTGTCATTCAATAGTTTACGATCCTAAGCACATCCTTTATAAAAATGACTAATATAATTTAAGCTTCCAATAAATCTTTGGAGTTGGACTTTGTTAGTAATCTTATCTCGAAACTTATCAGCAAATTCAACATAATGGGTTTGCAGGGTTAATTCACCATTCCGAATGATATGACCAAGATACTTGACTTCAGTTTTGAAAAGTTCAAGTTTTTTCTTTGAGAAAACCAGTCCTGCTTCTTTGACAACTTGCATGAATTTCCTAAGATGTTTGAAATGTTGCTCAACAGAGGAAGAAAATACAAGTATGTCATCATTATAAACAATAAGCCAGTGGAAATAAGGTTTCAAAGTGTTATCCACAACTCTTTGAAATTTTGCTAGAGCATTTTTTAAACCAAAGGGCATGACATTCCATTCATAATGTCTTGCCGAAACACTGAAAGTTGTTTTGAATTTGTTTTCTTCTTTAACTGCCACTTGCCAGAATCCAAATTTCAAGTCAAATTTAGAAAAAATCTTTGCTCCAGCAATCCTAGTTACCAAACTTGTTTTGATTGGAATAAGATAGGTATCATCAGCTAGTATTTTATTTAGTGGTTTATAATTTACCACTAATCTGGGAATTCCTCGGATTTGTTCATAATGTTTATTAACATAGAATCCATAGCAATTCCATGGACTAATGAATTCTCTGATAAGTCCTTTGTGAAGTAATCTTTTGACTTCTTCTAAACATAGCCTTTGATATTTAACATTCATTGGGATGGCTCTGCTTTTGCAAGGTTTTCCCTCATAGGCATCTTTATATGGAAGTGTGACTTCATGTTTTTTTCTGATGCCAGAAAGCAGTTGGATTTTCAGAGCATATTTGATCTTCAAATTCTTTTTTCGGCTCTAGAATCTTTTGTTGTATTTGACTTTGGTTAAGTTGATCAATAATCCTTAACTCATACTGCTTATTTTTCAATTCCTCTATCTTGAGTGTCTTACTTTGGATTGTGTAAACCAGAGAAGAAATTCTTGGGGAAGATACAAAAGGAAGTTGGACAAATATTTTTGATCCTTTTGTTGGTGAGGGAATGCTGATATAATACCTAGAGGTTCCATTTGACAATTTTGTAGAACCATGAGGCTCAACTGCAACAAAAAAGGGAGTTCCGAGAATACAGGCTACAGGAATGTTTGTAAGCATAAATTTTAAAGATAGGCAGTGATGCTTGAAACATAGAATTGCCTCAGGGACTTCATAGAAGATCTGTGTTGGCAAATTTCCTAATCCAGTAGCACTCATTTGTGTCTTATGCCAAAATTGGATGGGAATGATATCTTTATTCAAAAGGTGTAGGTCAGACCCTGTGTCTAACAAAGTCTTGAGTTTGAATAATTTTCCTTTGATCTTGATATCTAAGAGGACATGGAACTTTTGATGATGAATGGTGAGGATTTTTGTAACCTTTCTTTCTTGTTCTGTGCCCTGACCTTCTTGCTCTATTTGTGCCTTGATTTCCTTCTTAAGATTTCTACTTTCTCTCCCTAAGTCGGAGATGGAAATAGTTTGTATAGGGCAAGAAACCGAGGTGACTGGGAGAGGGCGCAAAGCGGGGGTATAAGAAGATATTAGGGCTGTTGACCTTTTGTGAAAAGAAGAAAGAATTTGTTGTTGGGTTTTCCATTCATAAAATGAAATCCAAACATTGTTCTTGGTCATATATTCTTGCCAATATGTTGATAAGGCCAATTTTTCTTTGTTTGAGATAGATTTGGAGAACCTTTCAGCATCACGATTGGTAAACAGATCCCAATTCAACATAACTTTCATGCATTCTTTTTTTACCAATTGTTTCTGGCACCCACTCATTAATGAAAGGAACTTTCTTATTTCTGGTACCGCTGGTCTCTTGATGTCGTTAGGGATATTACTCACATCATATGGAATAGTAATCTAGGTCTTTGGAGGCAAAAGTATTGTTGGTTAAAACCTTGGTTATTCTTGATATCCCAAATGAGATCTATGTCATGAAAAATACTGGAGAGAGCATCTTGTGCTTCAACAACCTTTTGTGAAGCTCTCGAAATGACAGGAATTAAAACATTAGAACTTTGCCTGTTGCGAACTTTTGGAACTAGTCTTAAACAATGGAATTAATTTGTGGGAGATATCAATTTTGTACTTCTTAATTCCCAATGAGGTTTCCAGTTTGATGAGTATTGTTCCCAACTCAATGTATCCAGAATAGTTGTTAGGATTTCGGATCCATTTCTCAATTGGACAAAGATAATCATAGAGACCTGTTGTAGGTGTTCTCTGCTTAAAAAGTTCGGGATACAATTTGTGGTGCCTTTAATATGTTCTATGGAAAAGTCAAAATTGCTAAACAGGGCTTGCCACCTAGCAAACTTGGCATCATTGGGAGTTTTTATCTCTTTGTTAAGAACTTTATTCATAGCTACAACATCAGTTCTTAGCAGAAATTTTTTATATATAAGAAATATTTCAAACTTATGGATAGCATTTAGAGCTGCTTTTATTTCTTTATCTAAGGAAAAATAATTATTTTCATTAGCTTGCCAGAGCCTGGAAGCAAATTGAACTATTTCTTCCCTTTTCTTACCCTCTTGTTCTCTGACTTGCTTAAGGACGACTCCCCAACCAAGATTGCTAGCATCTGTTTCAACAATTTTAGGAAGATAATCGTCAGAGATATAAAGCAATGGGAGTGTCTTTGCTTTGGACTTAGTATTTCTGACAGCTTGTGAATATGCTTCTGTGCATGGCATTGGATCTTTCTTTAACCTGTCATTCAATAGTTTACGATCCCGAGCACATCCTTTATAAACATGACTAATATAATTTAAGCTAACAGGCTTTTCTCTCTGTTATATGTTTATTGGTATAATAATTAATCTTGAAAGTTGTATCAAGAGTCTCGGGCATTTTAAAGACAAGGTTTCCACTCTTGCGACTTCTTGAAAGCCGTATCAGAAGTCTCGGGCCTTTGAAAGACAAGGTTTCCACTTCTGCGACTTTCCAAGTTCTGACTAGTTAGCATGTAATAAATAACAAAGGCCAATTTTACACTCAGAGCTCATTCACATTTAATAAATAACATATTAAGTAATATCAAATATGATGTAACTTTGAGTTTAAAATTCTTACGGACACCACGAAGGAAGTATGGAATAGCAGTTGAGCCGTAACATTTTTTTCTATCATGTCATATCATAATATTATTTCAAATGTGTTCGTTTACAATAATATATGCCAACTTTAAGATCAAATGTCATTGTTATCTCAAAAATGATATATATGCAACTTTAAACTCAAATCTCATTAACCTAATATCAAATATGTTGTAACTTTGAATTCATAGATGCTTACTGACACCATAAAAGTAGCGTGGAATCATAGTGGTAGAGGTAGGTTGAAACATTCTTTTCATATAACGTGTAATATTCTTCTCAAAATCTGTACATATGCCAAGACATTAGTATTGAAACGTAGTATTAGAGTTAGCGTTTCATTAATCTTTTCATGTCATATCTCATATGATAGCATTCTTTTCATTATAACTTATCATTTTTTATTTTTTTATTAACAATCATGTAGTTAGAGTTATTAATATTTAGACCTATGGTAGGGACTAGCTACTATGCAACTTCTCCTTGTTTATGAATAATCAATAATGGTTTAAAAATATGTCGTTAAAAAGTGGAGAAATAAAATTATATTGAGGAAACTACTTAAGTATATATTGTAATTGAAATCAACAAATTGGTCATAAATTTGTTACATATAAAATTCTTTGTTTATCCAAAAATTTCTGTCCATTTTAAACTTATTAGTCCCTGACCTTCGGGCTGGAGAGACTATTAGTAAACGATTTTTAGTCCTTCTATTAGTTTTCACCGAAACCAATGCAACATGAACCATCTTAACCAAAGTTTGGAGAGTTTTATACAATTTCCAAATTTATTTTTTATTTTTATCGTAACTTTTCAATTTGAGGCCTTATTTGGCCTCTTCCCAAGGCACATGGAGACGATATACAAAGTATTTCATTTGAATATTAGAAAATGATGACTAAGTTAATGTGTACATCTTTTAAGGTGAAGTAATGCTATCTCTAGAGATAACATTACTTTGTTAACATTTTTTATTAGCACTCTTTTTTCCTATCTCATCGTTTAATCCTTTACCATTCTTTAATCCTTTAGCATTGCATGCTTGTTATTGTGTCAAGTAGATATGTGGACAGCCATCAAAGAGATATGTGTCATCATTTAATCCTTTAGCATTGCATGTGTGTTGTTATGTCCAGTAGAACTGTGGATAGCCATCAAAGAGCATCCTTTTGAGTGGCATGAGGCTTCAGTTCTCGCTCAATGAAGAATACCATCTTCAAGAATACCATCATTTGAATACCATCATCCATCCATCACTGTATTTTCTTGTCCATCATTGTCTTTGCTTTCTTTCACTATCACTAATGTCTTTGCTTAGTTTCAGCAAGAAGCAGAAATCACTTTCATGAAGAAAACACAATCACTCTCACGAACAATACGTCATACGTCATGGTAGTGCGTACTTGAATTTTGCAAGATATGTGAGTCAAATAATACATAATTTAGTTTCCTTCTCAATAAAATTCTATCCTGTGAATTTTTTTCCCTATCTGGAGGTTTACAAATTTAGTGATTATCAATGAAAATAAAATAGAAAATGGAAATGTGCATTGTGTTACTTATTTTTTTGGTTTTATCTATCTAAATCAATGGAATATGCTTATATTCAGAGTGACAATGGCTTAGTATTTCTAGCCTGTGATTTTTGCCCCTTATTTCTTGGTTTACAAATTAGGTGATTGTTAACAAAATTCAAATAGAAAATGGAAATGCGCACTACACTACTTAATTTTTTGTTTTATCTAGCGAAATCAATGGACAAGCAAGTATATTATCAAATTTCAACCAAACCTTTGGCTTTTTACACGTTTTCAAGCAGAAAATTTGGATCAATCTAAACTCAAGAAAAAAATCCATTTCTGTTGGATAATTATTTGACCTGTTAGCGTTATCTACTTTAATAAGCTCATAAATAAGCACTCAGGACTTACCTCATTGTCCCTTCTTCATTTTTTGGAGACAGAGAATATCAAACTGTTGGACGCCCCTGGGAGCCGGCGAAATTCCCGTGAGATCGAATTTTCTCTGTAGGTTATTGTCCTTTGTCAGTGCCCGTTCAACTTTGTATACTTGAATTAAGACCCTAGGTTGATTATCAGAATAGGTTGAGGAAATATGCTCCTTGGTGGGAATGGTGGATGTCTATTAACAAGAAGTATTACACCTACACCACTAAGAATGGCGGCCTACACAGCTGCGCCATGGGCCACGACTGTGAAAGAGTTCCTATACCTTTCCAATATAGATGATCAAGTGAGGCTGAGATTTCATATACCCATCGGCCAGTTCTATCGGTTCGATCCGAAGAAAAAGGGCCAGGATCCCACTAGAGTTATTAGAGAAGGGATAGCGAAGGTTTTGGTGTTTTTCTATCCTTTTGCCGGAATATTGAGGGACACGCCCTTGGGTAAGCTCGTTGTGGACTACACAAGTGAAGGCCTACGCTCCTGCTGTTTGTGGACGCTGATTCCGACGTTTATATGGAGGAATTCAGAGACTTCCACACACCCTTCCTTGTTGGGCTGATCTGTTGCACGAGGTGTTGGGCTCACAAACTATTACAAATTATCCCCTCCCCCTCATTAAGGTTAATTCATTAATGCTTTGATAAAATCAATCAATCCATATTTCAGTCAAACATTGTTTTTTTATTTCGGGGAAATGGCGAACGGGGTAGCGAAGGGTTATTGCTCCTACACAGCTCTTTGCCATTGAAAAAATATTGGAGCAATTGCTGTACTTTGGGAATGCGAGTTGGACCCCAACCAGAACTACGTCATCTATTTGGCTCTTTAGAATTCTGGCTGTATAATTCTTAATAATTTTTATATCTTTAATTTGTTTATAAGTATATGTAATAATTTTTATATCTTTAATTTGTTTATAAGTGTATGTTATAATTTTTATATCTTTAATTTGTTTATTAGAGCGTGAGATTCCCAACGAATCACCTCCCCACACCCTACCTCTCCAGTATTGAACACGTCTTCTAATTTTTGCACTACGTGGAGTCTATCAAGAAATAGTTCCTTCTATGTAGAATTTAAATAAGGCACGGTCTTACCTACAGAGAATGGTCTCCATTAATACACATGGTTTTCAAGGCAACGATGATGTAAGCAATAAAGACAACAACACTTGTAATTGCAAATCATGTCACGTTGCCTTTCAAGGCACTCCATGTATTAATTACAATAATGTCTAAAAGTCGGGTTCATTTGCCTTGAGATAATAGTTTTTGTACTTTAATATGCACATTATGCATTATAATATATTAAATCACTATATTAACAACTTTAACTAGGGGCTATGTAACATTTTTTTGAACCGAGATTTCCTTTTTATATCAAGGGTAGTTGTGGCATATGGTGTCACGAACTTAGTGCATCATATTGGCATCTAGTTAACATGAATGCCCAAAACAAAATCTCCTTTACTAAAGGAATACTCACTTTGGAGGAGAATGAGGTTTAAGGGTTTCCCATTCACTTTTTATTATGGCGACCCAAACAAAGTCAAGAGCGATACCTTCTGTATATCCCAGGACTATTGCGTTGGGGGCTTGCCCCCGAACCCCCTAACATATGCGTCATCATCCCTATTTTCAAACATCTAGCAAGCGGGTTACAATTGCCAGGAATTGATAGTGAATTCCTAGAACAATAGTTTGATTATTCCACTAATAGCAAATTCCACCAATTCTCCGTTCCATTACCACTTCCAAGTCCATTCCCCTATGGTTGCATTGGTGGGTTGTCTTGTTTACTAATGCTAATAGAGTGAGAAATCGAGAGATAATAGAAATGATAGCTATCGATCAATGGAATTCATCGATCGAAATAAATGAGCTTTGATCCTTTCCATCTTACATATCTGATAGAAGTGTAACGTCTGGATGAGAGTTCATGGTTGTGTTCTTATCAATTTTGCTATGCATCATCTAAGTCTGTCACTTTGTTTTTCTTTGTCTAAATCAGATTGGGTCACTGACACGATGGACCATTTGTTTTTCTTTGTCTAAATCAGATTCATTGAATTTATCATCCTCCTCATGTGAAATGGTAAAAATTTTGAACTCGATGGCCTTGGAAAAAGTTTTTTTTCCACAACTCCTCTGACATTCATGTGATTCATCTGCAGCTAAGTCTATTCTCATGCAGCTACGTCTATTCTCATGCATTGAGCTCGCACCAGATTTCTCCATGCCCATGCCTCAACACTGCAAGACATGAAGAATAAAAACGTATTTTTTTTTCTCCACATTTGTCACGTCCATTTGTAGAAAATTCAAAGTTATAGTTTGACTGAGAGCATACTAGGGTCGATAGCAACAATATTCTTTGAAGGATGCTCTAGGTGAAAGTCTCCTTTATGTCATGCTTCAAAAATACTGTCAATAACAACAATATCCTTTGAAGGCTTCCCCTTCCTTACACATTCTTCCCCTTCCAGTTTTTTCCAGTTTTTTTGGCAGGGACTTGTTGCTCAACAACCCTCCTTGTCTTTATAGTTCACATGAAAATCAAAATTGTCTGCTAGTCTTGTTAATTTATGGAAGGGAGGCAAATTTAAGTCAAAACAACATTTTTTTTATAACTTGATAAGGTTCAATGGTATAATAATTGGTGTGCAACTTAATATGGTTTGATGGTATAATAAACGAGGCTACAAAGTGTAGCGAAGTCCTTGCTAAGTGGTTTTATTACTGGTCTGATCATTATTACTGTACTAATATGTGTGGACCGCCTCCGTGCTTAGTGCAACATGGAAAATTTCATGAAAAGCGATCAACAAAGGTTGGTAAATGAAAAAAACCTGCTATTCTCTTTCTCCGGTTAGGAAAGGTTGAAAGATCTGGTCAAAGAAGGTGCAAGCTTAGTAAACTTATAAAAATTAAAATATATTTTAAGAAATAAGATAGAGGATATGCATATAAGGACATGCATAAAACATTTATATACAAAAAAGATAATATTTTTGCATTGCAGTCCAACGAGTCCTAATAAAGACAGGAAAAAATGTCAAAAGGTGCAAGCTTAGTAGACTTATAAAAATTAAAATAAATTTTAAGAAATAAGATAGAGGAGATGCATAAAACATTTATATACAAAAAAGATAACATTTTTGCATTGGAGTACAACGAGTCCTAATAAAGACATGCAAAAATGTTAAATCCATTAATTATGTAATCAATTTCATACATTGAATGATGTGAAGCATGCAATAACACATCAAAGATATCAGTCAATTAAATTTTAGAAAAATATATTTTTTACTATTAAATATATATATATATATATATATATATATATATATATATATATATATATTGATTTCCTATATTAAACATTGGATATAGTACACAAATTTAAAGTCAACAATAAACTAATACAGAGTCAAAGACAAACTCATTGCTATAGTCCCATGCCTTTGGCAAGGACTAATAATGTGGAGTGCGACTAGTCGCGTTGTTTATTTGAAATTACAAAATCAAATAAAATCTATATTATGAAATGAACATAATCATGGATACCGAAAGCATATGATTTGGATGGGGAATGTCTTCACACAAAATTATGTGGACAAATGCATATAAATATGTTACAACAATCATATTATCTAACTTTGTTGGATTTTTTTATGCTATATTTTTAATATATTATGTAATATTGTGCTATATTTTTAATATGTTAATTTTTTTTATTAAATTTAGTTTATTAAATATGTAAATATTTAAAAATTTAATATTTATTTTTTTAATAATAATTAAAAGAATTAAGTAGAATATTTTTATAACAATGTAATGATGTCAAATTGATTAAATTTACAAATATCCTAAGAGACAATCATTATTATAATTTAGGAAAATGTAATTTAATAATATCAATTTCATCCATACATCTTGTTTGATCATATTTAATTTTTAGAAAATTGTTTGTCAAAACAATGGTGAAAGCATTAAAAAAGGACATACATAGGCTTTACTCAACAAAATTTAAACTTCTGAGAATATATGTTAAATCAGATAATGTGACACTAATGATTTTTCCATAACATCATATTGAACCCTTATATGTGCACACAGTCAACTTTGAATATCATCCATTCTTCTTGCATATTTAACATAAAATGAAAAAGATTTTGGGTTGAGTACTAGATTATTTGTATATATGTAAATGAAATTGTGTAACCTTTGTCAATTCTTGGATTCAATGCAATCAATGGAGTCAAAATTGAATCAATGAATCTTCGTTAGGTATCAATGAAGGCACAAAAGTATTATATTAACCACCATATATGTATAATTGTCTATCAACCTATCAATATCCAACCATGTACTATTGTAAATTTGACTTTACATAGTTGTTACAATGCTTGTAGTAGGTATGAATGGTTACATAAGTAGTTCATTGGTTTAGTTGACACACATAAAAGTTGATGAAATGGTTATTGATAGCGATAGTGAGATGTAGTCACCGTTGATGATATTCAATAGTCATTGTTGAAATTCTTGTATTGATCAACACCATTGAATCTTCCATAAGTATCATTGAAGAAATAATTATTGCAATTACAATACTTACAATTTTCATCTATCATAAACATTGATGAATACTTTTGGTTAATGTTGACATCACCTTTTGCCTATCATTAACGGTGATTCTGTCATAGTTGACATCAACAACAATGCCTCGTCGATGGTTAATGTGTTGCAATAAATGTAAATGAAAATTTTTCATCCACATCGATGAATTATTGTCCATCGATGTTAATGAGCCTCCTTTACAACTATTTGTTAATTTTGATCACATATTTAATGTTGTTGTTAACCACCATAATTCCATTGTAAAAGGGTCATTTAGCAAAAGTAAAACTACGACAACACCTTTTACAACATAATGTTGGCTTCCTCAAGGTGCAAGAAGGAGTTGAAGATATATATAAATGATTTGTGGAAAACTCTTCTTCTCAACTTCCTTCTTCTTCTACTTTTCTTATAGAATCTGAATATGGGCCAAAAAACCATTAAACATAAATATTTGTAGAGAAATTCTAACACTCCTTAAACATATTATCAACAAACTTAGGTGGAGGGTGTGGAAGGAACTTTGTGCTCAAACAAAGTTGTTTTCTTTCATTATATGAAAGGTTGCATAGAGAATTATTGTGGATGGAAAGGTAAAAAATTCAATTCTTTACCTCTCTTGGAGTGTTTTTGAGAAAAATACAAGGTAAAATCAAGGTTGGCCAATCAAAAAATCTTGATGCTTCATTGTAAACCAATTGTGTTCTTCTTATATCTTTGATACAAGTATCATGTTCTTCTTATTCGACCTAAACCTTAGCTTAAACCTCAACATCATCCTCACCCACAACTTGTACTCCTTCATATGCCCTAATCCCATGAATCCAAGTTTATTTAATATGTAACATATGGGGAAGGGATATGATTTGAGGTTGATGGCAACATAATCCCAAAGTGAGATTGTTCTCATTCTTATGGGTAGTGACATAGTTGTTTCCATATTTTGATTGATTACTTGATTATCAGATGTGTCATTTGAGACAAAATATTCTAATCACGTGCCTTTAAATGTGATGGAATATTTTGTTATTTCTTTACATGTTTGATGGAGAGATCAATGATAAGTTGATTAGTATTTCACGTTAGACAACTTACTCACTCCCTTGTGTAAAAGTTCAATAAATCCAAAAATTATCATAGAGGTCATCCATGACTAATAATGATGCACATTCAGTTGGTCCTCGGAGTCAAGAGGTAAATTAACTAAAGCACCACGTTATATGGATTGAGTTCGATTAACCGTGAGCCAACAGAGTTGGAGATCAAGTGTGGTACTTTACAATACTCCAAAATCTTTTGCAATACATAATGTTGGTCTTTCTTCCATGACCGGGCCCCCCTTCTCCAATTGTGTTACTCCAAGACTCAATTGTGATATTCCTAAACTCAGATCTTCTCTTTTTGGGTCCTCTGGTGCACCGCCAGGGTTCCTTCTCAAAGGATCGAGCTTTGGTTTTGTTTCTTTTCGTGGCATCTCTTCCAGTATTGTTATCTCTAGGAGTGTCAATGTTGTTCCTCCGTTTTGTTTGGTGCAAGAAGCTTCGGTCCTTCCATCCCTACGAGAAAGGATGTTATTTCGAAGTTAGCTCGTCTTAGCTCCACAACACTCACTTGTCGTTTTAATGGTATCTGGCCTCGTCTTATTGATCTTCATGACTGGATGTCAAGAAATTGGTTGCCAGTTTTGAAAGGTGAAGTTTTCATTCACCCTTGTGCTCAAGGTTTTTTTATTACAGAGTTTGATCTTCAAGAAGATCAAGATTTGATCTTTAGTTCCAGTCCCTAGTTCTGGGGCTATTCTAGTTTATGTATGAAGCCTTGGTCTCCTTGTTTTGATCCTTCAAAGGATTCATTATATTCAACACCTGTTTGGGTTAGGCTCCCAAATCTGCCCCTGCAATTTTGGGGCTTATCCTCTCTAGGTGCCATTGGTAATGTTTTAGGAAGGTTTCATTATAGAAGCCCTGAAACAAAAAACAATATCATATGCACCTATGCCTGGATCTATGTAGAAATGGATTTTAGCAAAGGGTTCTCGACATAAATAAACTTGACAGGGGATAACTATTTATGGACCCAAAAGCTAGATTATGAAAAAAATGCTTTTTGGTGTCGAGTCTGTTTTGGTACAGGTCACTTGGTAGTGCAATGCCCCAGGGGTCCTAGGAAATATCGAAAGAAACACAAACCAAATTGGTGGGTTGGCTCACACATTGATCATCAACTTATTTACAAATAAGACTCTTTAGATGCAGTCCCTCCCAAGGAGGTTCCCAAAGGAGATACATTATTGCCATTCGAAGTGGACTTCTAGATTTGGACCCTCCATTGGAAATCTCTAAATATGAAATAGAGGATAAGAAGGACACAACATAGATTATTGAGCAATCCAAAATGCAACAAGAAACTCCTCGAAAGCTCGACTAAAAAGTAGATTTGACTTCTCTAGATATGGGCAAAGAAACATTGGTTCACCCCAACTCCACTGCTTTGGTAAGTTGGGAAGATGAGGCATCAAACAAATCAAACCCTCCAGATCCAAGAAATGAAGGAATGGGAGGACTTGCGTCGACCCCTCTATCTCCAAATGCAAGTTGGATGATAGTCAGAAAGAAGAAAAAAACCCATTCAGTATCCCAGCCAATGGTGACAAGAAGTAGGGCTCAGAATCCAACATAATCATGTATTGTTTTTTTGTATGTATTCTGGGTGTTTTCTACCAGATATATTTAGTGCAATGTAGTAATAGTATTAGACAAATTTGGTCTTATAGGAGTAAAAAGGAATCTTGGATATTAGTTGGAGTAATGGTGTTGGATTTTTTCTATTTATATCAACCCACATTTTGTACTGAGTAGCCCTGGTCGCGCCCTTTTTAATGAATAAAATTTCCTAGTTTTTGTAAAAAAATAATAATGACACACATTCATTCCACTCATCCAATCTATCCAACTTGATTGGATTAATGGGTGTTGTTTCATTGTTTAGTTTTCACTAATCTAATGGCCATGTCAATTCCACTGTAACCTCTCATATTTGTTTCTAGAAGTTAACTTCACTCACTTTTTTTTTTATCAATATCCACCATGAATTTGTTAAATTCCTTTGTATCTGCAATGCATTATCCATCTATAAATTCCTTCCTCGTCCTCTTGGATTTGTATGAATGAATCAAAAATAGGAAAAAGAACATCATTAATCTATATTTATATGTATTCATTCGGAAATGTGGAATATGAAAGAAATCATAAGATGGTGTTGGATGGCATTATTGTTACTGGGACTACAACAACATAATGTAATTTCAATTATAGTTGACGATGGTAAATTCAATCCGTTTATATATGGTCTTTGCAACGTAAATAGATATAGTATTGGCATTAATTGATAGAGCAATGTCAACTTAGTATTGGAATATTTGGTGAATGTCATTGCCCCGAGAGGTGGATTCGCTACATATGCATATGGGGGAAAGTCAATGAACCTCTGCAATGTCAGTGTGACATCTCTCAATATGAATTTCAGAAGTGTTCCATTGTAGCTCCATGGATGACCCTATTAAGACTGACCCAACACCATTGGAGCTCATATTTAGTTGGAATGTTGCCTCATTTGTTATGAGAAATGTAGTTTTACCTCTATTCTCGATACCGATATCATCTCTTCTCTTGAGAATGTTAAAAGCAATGGTGATTTTTAAGGTTTCAATCACACTCTCGAGACTCTCATAAAGGCAAAGCTCCTCTAAATTGGAAAAATTCATCACTAGATTAAGGATGGTGAATTCTTCTCTCACTATTTATGGATTGGAAAACTGGTTGAGAAATATTGCATACTCTAATTGTGGTGTTTGTTTGAGACAAGCAAATACAACTATGAACAAGTGTTATTCTTTGCAGGTTGCAACTCAAGTTTATCTGGGTAATTTCATTGTACACTTCACAATATATTCGGGCTTCTATAACCAACCCAACTACCTGGCATGAGATAGAAGTAACCACTCACTCACTCACTCCATTCTTGTTGTCAAATAAATCAAGGTTGTTGGTAAACCATTTAGATGACCAATAAGAAGTAGATGACTGTCATGATTTCATAAGCATGGTGTTAGGATGTCTTTTGACTATCACAATTAGATATACACTGGCAGCAAGAGGGCGAACGACCAAAAGTACAAACACATTATTATAGAAAAATGCATTATTAATGTGCTACAAACACATTATTATTATTAATTTTAAAAAATAACTGATCGAAATAAAACTTTACCCTATCTGATAAAATAAACATATAAAATATTAAATTTATCACCATGCATGGAGAAGTGACCCATATCACTATAATTATTGCATAAAGTATTATTCCACACTGAAAATTATATGCCTCTCATGACGATACCTTCAACAATTAACAATTATATACCTCTCACGAAGATACCTTCAATAATTAACAACTCTGCCAAACAATTTTTATCCTCACATTATGAATCATAATATCAAATATTTATCATAATAAAATATGAGAATAAAGTTGATCCATCCAAATTCATGGGTTTGATATTGATCTCATAAATCTTATCTATCCAAATTTGAAGGTTTGATATGGAACTTGGTGTGAAGTTTCTCGTTTCAATATTTATATATTAATTATATGTTAAATTAATACACTACTGTCATTTAACACAAAAATAGATGTACCACCATCCCCACCAACACTTAATATGTGCCCAAAACAATCACCGCATATATTCCAATGAGATAAAATTGATTTTTTCTTGATTTGAATTTCACCCTTAATTGTCTAATTTAACAAACCCCACCCCAAATCAAGCTACCATAGATATCCCTGACAACCATTGTATTACACATTTTTTTTTCCAGAAAACCCAATTCAATTATAAAAAATACATTTGACAAGGTTGTGTTATTGTATGTTTGGCAGACTGGCAAATGAGCGAACACTGGCTGGATTGGACTGAAGTGAATTTGTACACTTTAGTGCATGGAAGTAAAACCGTACACTTTAGTGCAATGAATGATATCCGATATCCAAATCCCACCAAAAATCTACTATGGATGCGAGCATATTGAGGTGAGAAGTATCTAATCATGATCATTGGTGCAATATGTTTGAGATGTCTAATATGGAGGATTTTCTTGTGGAAGTTGGAGTGTATGGAAGGGGTGAAGGTGGGGATCAGAGTGGGCCAAAGACTCATTGATTTGTATCGAACACCATAGGTGCTAAACAAGATTTTTGGGTCTATTGGCCCTGCCAAACACTGTGAGGTTCTCTCTATTCTGCAATGTAGGCAACCACCTTCTCATCATGCTGATCTCGACCTCTTCACCTAAATTTAATGATGATATTTCCAATAGACTACTACTTGTCATCCAACTTTGTAGAGAATACTAGCTACTAACGTCTCTTGTTGCTCTTGATATTTTGTTGTGGGGACATGTTGGAAAACACGATATTGATGAAATGTTTATTGTGTTCAAAGAGTAGACACCCGAGGAGGAGATAGATTCTTCCAAGTTTTCCCTCGCAACATCTCCCAAGTTTTCATTGGCCAGTGGGCTACATTCACTGTTCTCCATGGAAAACGGGTCCTCTACAAAAGTTGAAACCTTTTCCACCTGTTATAGAACAAATTGCCACATCTATGCATTTGTGACATGGCCCAACCCTTTTCCCTAGCTTGCTAATCAAAATCCCAACTTCCCTCATCAAAGTCACTTAAAGAACATGAGTTTTGCTTATATCTATGGGTTTTATTTGTGCAACAAGTGAACATCCACATCTTACTAGCTTTCAGTCCGCGGATGCCCTAAAAAATATGAAAAATAAAATAATTCCACATTTTTGGGTGGGGATTTCGGTTGGTCTCATTTCCCAACCTCCCTGGGCCCGTACCAAATGGAATTCAACTTCCTTAACCTCTCAAGGATGGTATAAATGCACCACTAGGGGCATGGATGATAGGAAGAACTAAGGTGCAAGATCATGCTGGCAAAATTTAGAAAGCTTCCCTATACCCCTTCATTCTCTAAGTAGCATCCCATACCTAGAAACTCCTTTTCCATTGTTCCTTCCTTCTCTTTATAGCTACAGGGTGTGTTCCTATCCCTGTTGAGTTATCCAAGGAAGAGCCTCCCCACTGAGTTGATGCTTGAATGTCTTTGGAGGAACCTAGGGTAGCTGGCTCTGAACCAATACCGAGGTTGAATCATGTTGTAACTACCTTTCTCACATTGTTGTTAATAGAAGAGTTATCTTTCCCTCCTGTTATCCCCTAGCCTAGGGATAACTAAGGAGATCACATCTCAAGGCCCACAGGTCCTAGATATACAATATCGAGAGCCAAATGACTTGAGCATAGCCCCAGAGGGCCCCTCTTTTCTTCAGTGAAGTCCATTTATCACCAGCAGCAATATCCATCCCACCAGCCTGGTCTTGAAGTAGTAGTGAGTCTTGCTCCATGAGGTAATGAGTCCGGGTATCATGGTATGTATCACTCTGATTTTTGAAGCACTTGAATATGTTGTATTTAATCCTTCTTCAGTTCATGACGTTTTCTTGGAAATTATTCTCTTTTCCACGTTCATACCTGGAAGGGTGACACATTGTCCTAGTAATTTGATTTCCCTTTAGGATAGGTTGCCACTCGGTGGATCTGTGAAAATTCATTCTTTGTTTCCTCCATACTTACCACTTTCCATCTTCATTCCTCTCATCTCCCCTATTCTTATTTGGGCACTGGGATTGACTACACTAGGAAGGGTTGTACCTTACCTTGTGGAAAGAAGGGGCTAAATGCCCAGAGAGTAAAAAGTAGTTGGCAAGAGTTAAAAGCCAATGTTGAAACCTTTGTGATGCTTCACACAGGGATCCTTGACAAAGTAATGAAAATATTCTTAGTAAGAAAGGGGACCCATAATACACATAAACACTCAAGGTACTAGTTGATGGATAGGAGGTCTCATCACGAGCCGACCTATTATGACCATGGGCATGTAGCGGTATGACACTACCACCTATCTGGTCACCAAACCACGGTAGTGGCTCTTGGTGGAATAACCAAGAGAAAGGGGGTCTCATCACAAGCCAACATTCTCATTTCCATGAAATGTTTGTGGATAACGCTTTCACCTCTAGTCATCAAACCATGACAATGTCCCTCAACTATTCCCTTGAAGCACGAGAGAAAAATATCAAAATAAATAAAGATAAGTGTAAAAGACAATAAATGGGATAGGAAACAATTGCATTTATGAAAAGGTGTATCTCTCCCTCTACAAAGGCACCCACAAGTAAGACTTTACATTTCCCTATTATTACATGCACCCCATTCCCAAATACTTACCCCATGCCACTTCATACACTTACATGAGTTGGAATAGATCCCACCTGGGAAACACCCCAAACTTAAGAGAGGTTAGCCCAATAAGACACCCTGAGACCTTCTCCATGTTGGTTGTGGAGCCTGATTATCTTCCTGATTCAAAGGTCTTTGTTTTCAGTTGTGTTTATGCCCCATGAAGAATTTACACCCCAGAAGAATGTACACTCCTCCATGCGGGGGAGTGCAGAGGGGGGTTACTCTCTCTGCGGGGTTCAAGGGAAAGCAGGCCCCCGAAGGAAAAACTGTCTTGTAAATTTATATTGTAATTTCATTGTAAATATGGACCATTCATTATAAGGTCGCAGATCTAAAAGTAGAAGTTATGTTAGGGTTTTTTTTCCCTAGAAGGAAACCCTCTTTTATGAGGGAAATGTATTGTGGCTAGGTATCATTGTGAATATTTTATTATGAGAGAAAGAAGAGGAAGTTACAACGGGTGTGCTGCAGGTTGTATCCCTTCATTTGTTGGATAATAATAAAGCAAGGACTTGGAAATTTATCTAGTGGACGTAGCCCAAACTGGGTGAACCACGTATATCTTTGTTTCTATTGTATTGTGTATCTTTTGTGTTTTATTTCCTTATTTGTTTTATTTTATTGCTCTGCGATCCTATTTTTCTAACAACTGGTATCAAAGAGAATGGTAACTCGCAGGAAAAGAGGGTTCCTGGTTCGAGTGGGAGCAATGACGAAAGATGGAAAGTTTAGGGTCAAGAAATTTAACGGCCAAAACTACCAGTTGTGGAAGATTATTTATATCAGAAGGATCTATTCCTACCATTGGGTGGAATAACAAAGAAGTTGGTGGCCATGAAGGACGAAGAATGGGAGGTTCTTGAAAGAAAGACACTAGGAACGATATGGTTAAGCCTGACAATGTTGGTGGCTGTCAATATTTCGAAAGAAAAAACAATGAATGAGCTCATGGAAGCATTCGCTAAAATGTATGAAAAACCCTCGACGTCCAATAAGGTATTTCTAATGAAGATATTATTTAATATGAAGATATTAGAAAGTGGGTATGTTGCAGATCATTTAAATGAATTTAATATAGTTACTAATCAACTAAGTTGTAAAAGTGGACTTTGATGATGAGGTCAAGGCTCTTCTAATCTTGTGCTCGTTGCCAGAAAGTTGGAACAGTTTGGTCATGGCTGTAAGTAACTCTGTCTTTGGATCAACACTTTAAAATTTGATGATTTTTTTGGTGTTATCCTTAGCGAGGAAATGCGACGGAAAAGCACGGGTGAGACATCAAGTAATGCGTTAAACATGGAGAACATGGGAAGACAAAAGGATAGAGGAAATGGCTCAGGGAACCACGTGAATTCTAGGAAGGGAAGATTGAAATCTAGATTTGGAAAGTTAGAGTGCTGGAATTGTGGGAAGAAAGTAAATATGAAGAAATACTATAAAGCTCCAAAGAAACAAAGAGATGGATAACAAGAGAAAAATCAGGAATCAAATGTAACAGGTGATGTGTTATAAGATGTTTTGATTATTTCTGTAGATATATTTTTGAGTCTTGGATAATATATTCAAGGGCTTCATTTCATGCCACACCCCATAGGAAACATTTTCTAGATTATGTTCAAGGTGATTTTGGACAGGTTCATTTGGGTGATGATGCATCATGCAAAATTGTTGGAATGGGAAAGGTAAAAATAAAGCAAAGGAATGGAAACCAATGGTTGTTGAAAGAGGTAAGACATGTTCCATATCTAAGGAAAAATCTAATTTCAATAGGGCAATTGGAAAGTGAAGGTTGTATATTCATATTTACAGATAAGGTGTGGAAGGTCACCAAAGGATCATTGGTGATAGCAAAAGGAGAGAAGGTAGACACATTGTATTTATGTATTGGTAATATTGACTCTTCTATCTCTTTAGCTTCTACAGGAGTCAACACTGTGACATCATAGGCTTGGACACATGAGTGAGAATGGGATACAGATACTTCACAAAAGAAATTTGTTGCCATATCTTAAACAAATTGATTTGGATTTCTGTGAGCATTGTATTTATGGAAAACATAAGAGATTCAGATTTCTCAGAGTCAGAAAATAAAATAAGAGTGAAAGGTTGGAGCTTGTGCATATAGATGTATGGGGACCAACTCAGGTATCATATTTTGGCGGCTCTCGTTATTATGTTACTTTTATTGATGATGCAACTAGAAAATCTTTGGTTTATTGCATTCGAGAAAAATATGATGTTTTTGATACTTTTAAGAAATGGAAAGCTTTGGTTGAGAATGAGACAGGAAAAATGTTGAAGTGTCTCAGATTAGAAAATGGAGGTGAATATTGCAACAAGGAGTTTGATGATTACTATTCATACCATGGGATTCATAGAGAGAAGATAGTTCCATGAACACCATAAGAAAATGGTGTGTCAGAAAGGATGAACAGGACAATCATGGAGCGTGCAATGAGTATGAGATTGCATGCTAGTTTTCCCTTTCATTGCTTGGTAGATGCTGCAGATATTGTTGTTTAATTAATAAAAATAGGACCTTCAAGCTCTTTGGTTGGTGGAATTCTAGAGGAGGGATGGATAGGTAAAAAGGTAAACTATTCTTTTTTGAAGACTTTTGGTTGTGAATCATTTGTCCATATTGATAAAGAAAAGAGAACAAAGCTTGAGGCAAAATCCAAGAAGTGTACCTTTATTGGATACGACATTAATGATTTTGGTTTTCGCTTATGGGATTATAAAAATAAAAAAATCATTAGGAGTATAGATGTCATATTAAATGAGAAGGTCATGTACAAAGATCAATTGCAGTGAAAGAAACAAGAAAACAAAAAACCAGAATACACAGTGCTTGATGAGATCACTGAAAAATAAATTCCAAAGGTACCAAAAAATTAAAATGTACAACAGGAGGATCAATAGGTACCTCAAACTCTTGCAAGTGTTTTTAGAAGATCTACCATGTTAAGTAGACCCCCTGAACGATACTCTCCTTCATTGTTTTATTTATTGTTGACTGATTATATGAATCGGAATGTTATGAAGAGCAAATGCAAGTAGACACCAAAAATAAGTGGGATCAAGGCATGAAAGAGGAAATTGATTCCTTGGTAAATAACCAGACTTGAGACTTGGTTTAGTTGCCTGTAGGAAAAAAGAGCATTGTAGAATAAATGGGTTTACAAGTTGAAGGAAGAAGATGGAGGAAAAAAGTGGTACAAGGCTAGACTTGTTGTAAAGGGGTTTGCATAAAAGAAAGGTATAGATTTTGATGAAATATTTTCTCTTGTTGTTAAAATGACTTCAATTATGACTATTTTAAGTCTTGTTACAGTAGAAGATTTGCATCTTGAACAATTAGGTGTAAAACAACTTTTCTCCATGGGGATTTGTAGGAAGAGATTTATATGCAACAACCACATGGGCATGGGCAAGCTCCAAGGCAGTGGTATTTGAAGTTTGACAGGTTTATGACAGAACAAGGTTATAGTATATGCCATTCTAATCACTGTGTTTATTTTAAAATGACAGAAAATGGAAGTTATATTATCTTGCTATTGTATGTAGATGACATGCTTGTTGCAGGGTCTAATATGTAGGACATAAATGTGCTCAAGAAGAAATTAGCTAATTCATTTGCAATGAAGGATTTGGGTGTTACGAAGAAAATATTTGGTATGAGAATAACAAGAGAGAGGAAAAATCACAAATTGACATTGTCTTAGGGCGAGTATAGGGAAGGTGTTGGAGAGGTTTAGAATTAGAATGCAAAACCAATTAGTACACCTTTGGCCAACCATTTCAAATTAATTAAGGAAATGTGTCCCAAGACACATGAGGAGATAAAATACATGTCCATGGTCCCTTATTCATCAATAGTTGGCAGCGTGATGTATGCGATGGTTTGCACAAGACCAGATATTGCACATGCAGTGGGAGTTGTGAGAAGGTATATGAACAATCCAGGGAAAGAACATTGGGAGGTAGTAAAGTGGATTCTCAAGTATTTGAGAGGTATTGTTACTCATGCATTATGTTTTGAAGGTTCATACATTGTTCTACGGGGATATGTTGATTTAGATATGGCAGGTGATAAAGATAGCAGTAGAAGCACCACAGGGTATGTTTTAACTGTAGGTGGAACAACAATAAGTTGGATTTCGAAAATACAAAAGGATGTTGCACTTTCAACAACAAAGACAAAGTATGTTTTTGCTACACAGGGTAGTAAAAAGATGATTTGGTTACAGAGGTTTATGGAAGAATTAGGAAAGAAGCATGAGAATAACAGTTTGTATTGTGACAGTGAGAGTGCCATTCATATTGAAAAGAACTCAACCTTTCGTTCGAATACTAAGCATATATAGATCAGGTACCATTTCATACGATATGTCTTGGAAGATGGACATTTGAAGTTGGAAAAGATACACACTAGCCAGAATCCTTCAAACATGTTAACAATGGGAGTAATGAGGGAGAAACTGAGTTCCTTTTCAGTTTCAGTTGGTCTTCAAGAATTAATATGAAGATGAGAAATTTTCCAGGTTTAAGAAGGATCATAGTCCAACATATACAACATCGGTGGATTTGTTGAGATTAGTCTCCAAGTGGGAGATTGTTGGTTGTGGAGCCTGATTATATTCTTGATTCAGAGGTCTTTGTTTTTAGCCGTGTTTATACCCCATGAAGACTTTACACCCCAGAATAATCTACACTCCTCCACGCGGGGTCATGCATAGGGGGGTTACCCCCTCTACGGGGTCCGGGGGTGAAGCCCTCGAAGAAAAAATTGCCTTGTAAATTTATATTGTAATTTCATTGTAAATCTGGACCATTCATTATAAGGTTGCAGATTTGACGGTAGAAGTTATGTTATGGTTTTTTGCCCTAGAAGGAAACCCTCTTTTATGAGGGAAATGTATTGCGGCTAGGTATCATTGTGAATATTGTATTATGAGAAAGGAGACTGTGAGAGAAAGAAGAGGAAGTTACAACAGGTGTGTTGTAGGTTGTATCCATTCATTTGCCAGATAATAATAAAGGACCTGACAATTTCACTGGTGGACATAGCCCACACTGGGTGAACCACATATATCCGTGCCTCTATTGTATTGTGTATCTTCTGTGTTTTATTTCTCCATTTGTTTTAATTTAGTTCTCAACGATCCTATTTTTCTAACACTCCAAACCTAACTTGTCAAATTGCATAACATCTTTGAGCATTTGTTGGGGTGAACGGGGGGTTTATGCACATGTTTGGGTAATTTAATTAATGGATGCGATTTACATGCTATGATCCATGTGACTTATGAACCTCTAGAGGGCGTACTTATTGTTGCTGCAGGACCTTGCCCAGTGGACAGGTACACATGAAGGGATGATTAGCTTGGACGTTCATGGGGCTTAAAGACCACATATGGATGTTGAAACTCCAGCCAGGGGTAAAAATAAATTGAAGACTTGTACAGGGAGAAAGAAGAACATTTCCTTTGGAGGCACCCTACAGACCTAGACCTAGGGGACCTTGCTCTTCGCACATGGACGTTATCCCTTGAGGGCCCTGGAAGTCACCATCATATCCCTATATGCCATCCAAATCTCTGTTTTCATTTTTGGAGGCATTTGTGAGCCTGGTGGCACGCGTGGGCATCATTTGGGGCTTCTGGAGGCCATGCGCCCCACTTTTCTAGCTCATCATTCCACATTTAGGGCTCAATGTCACCCTAAAGGGAAATGACGTCACCCTTGGTGTTTCTAGATGCAAATCAATTTTAATTATGTCAAAATTGAATTTTGTTGTAAATTGGCCAAGTCGGCCTTGTATTTGACCTAAAAGGTCAAAATTTTGTATAAATAAGCATAAAGTACTCTCATTTTCACATCAAAACTTGTCATTTGAGACACGAGGTCTGAAATTTGTGCCCTATTAGGGTTATTAGATGAAATTGTGAGGCACCCCTCTTGTTTAAGGTTGATTTTTGCAACTTGGATCAATTTTGGAAGTTTTATGGTGATCTTGCATGGTATTCTCATGATTATTCTTGGTGCAAGTAAGTGAAATATGAATTTTGTCATCTATTGAATGGTTTATTGTATGGTTTTATTTACTCATACAAGATTATGATATTGCATAGTGTATTTAATGCTTGAAGTAAGAAACTTAAGTTGCTACTTTCTTTCTTTTTATTTGCCAAGATTTTCATTGGATCGATCTAGTAACTAGTGAAACCCTAGAGCCCTAAATTGCTATCACTCTAAGGGTTTAGACTTAGTTATTGTTTCATAAGTTTTACTACATAAAAATTCTAAGGAGAGAAAGGCGCTAGGGCCTAGAATTTCCTACACCTTAGCATCTTGTCTCTTGAAGTCAAAGCTTAGGAGGACTTAAGTTACTACTTCTCCTATGATTTTTCCTGCTTATACTTGTGTGCATCATCTTCATTGATTTGAATCCTTAGAAGAAGTCGTCCACCTTGAATCCATTACCCTTGAAGGAACTAGTCCTCCTCTCTTACTTCTTGACAAGACTCAACTCAAATTCCTTCACTTCGTACTCAATCTCTTTCACTTTATACTCTACTAATTTGCTAACCTAGTCTAGAAATACTAACAACTAATTTATTGTTGTCTTAATAATTGCTACAACTATCATTGCGCAACTTATATTATCCTACTAACCATATAATTCATTCCAGAATTTGTATAAGGAAATGTACTATCAATAAGTGTTAAAGTGTATGTTTAATTTCCTTTTTAGAGTGAAATTATGAAGGTATTACCATTGTCATAACTGCTATTACAACCATTGTTGCAACCCTTAACAACCCTAAATTCATCCATATAACCATTGGGCACTTGTACTAAGAAAACCATAATCATTGGGTATTGAAGTAGCGTCTTATTGCTTTATTACAGTGTTTTTCTGAAGTGGTTTCCATTGATGTCATCATCGTTAATTAATGTTGTTATAAATGTTTGGACAACCATTTAAGTCATTCATTGACTTGTATTTATCTTGAAAAGTGTGAGTGAAAAAACATTATCAAGTTTGCAAGGCTATTGTAACTCTTTCTTGTCATCATAACTTGCACCTTTCAAGATACATTGTTGCTACTGTAATCACGCTTTCATTGTATAACAATTTGTTCAGGCAACACATAATTTGTTTAAGAAGTCATTGGTTATAATTGTTGTTGTTAACGTTTGATGTTTCATTGGTAAAGGGAAGGTACAAACCCATACTCATTTCCCCTTTTCTTTTTAAGCTTCACAAAAGTGACTTCTTATGCTGAGTGACCTAGAGAGAGGGGTGAGTTTTCACCGTATCTTTTTCCCGTCATCAACCAACTAGGTCCTGGGACATCTCCCTTGGAGTGAGGTTTTCCTCCTCCTAAAGAGAAAGAGGTACCCTATTGGGGTGACAGTGATAGGGTTACCTCTATGTTATGTCAATCTAGGCCTACTTGCCTTTAGGCTTTGGGAAAGTATAGATTGTGCGATAACATTTTTGGCGTCGTTTCCGGGGAACATCGAGTCAATTTTCCTGGAATGACACTTTTTTGGTAAACCTTTTATTCAAATCCTTAACTTCACAAATCTTACCTAGTGACTCCACTGAGGGTGATTCTCTATTTTCCCCTTGATGACCCCTAGAAGGATTATCTAGCAACTCCACTAATGACAAATCCAACCATGGCTTCTCAATGGGACCCAGGTAATTTTAAACCCTTATATATGAGTGAAATTATGGGTTACCCTCGAAAACTGCCTTCGAGGTATGAAAAATAGCTCCTTAGATTCACTGGTAATGATGGGGTTAGGGTCAAAGATCACATGGATAATTTTTGGGCTTTCTTTCAACTCCACCCTATCAGTAATGATGCTGGAGATTTGGCATTGAAACTTTTCTCTGCTACTCTTCATGGCAATGCTAGGAAATGATATGATGATCTCCCTGATGCTAGCATCACATCTATGGACCACTTAGAAGAAATCTTTATCGAGAAATGGGGTATTAAATTAGAATATATACACATGCTAATAAAAATACTTGAATACATGAAACAAACTAAGAACGAGTTTGTCAAGAAATTCCATACTAGGTTTGAGAATTTGCTACAACAAATAACTAGAAGCCATCATCCTAAAGACAAGTACCTCGTTTACCTCTATACCAATGCACTCTTAGTGCAATTAGAATTTATCCTCACTAAAAAAGGGCCAAGAGCAATCCAGGAAGCTTATCACATGGCTATACAAATCGAGGAAAATATCTCCTTATTCAAGGGAGAGCACCTCTTTACTCCAGAAATCAAAGTTGATGGCCCTAAAGATACCCAGATACTCTTAGTTTGGAGAGATTAGTTTCCATTGAAATATTTGTTAGAAAATTCCAGGAAATAAGGGAACAAGTCATCGACTGACAAGAGGTTGAGGAGAGGGATCCTAATGAAGGTTTCCAATCCTAGAATTTACTCATGCTTATACCGAGGATAAGGAAGACCTAGTTGAAGAGCGAGAGCTTGAAGATATCAAACATGATGATGAAGTACTAGTGTGTGCTCCTCCCTCTGATGAATCCATCCGAGATCCTATTCCTTCTACAAAAAAATAAGAGGATGAGGTTAGTCACTTTCCTCTTCAGGGTTTTGACGATACCCTATTCTATGATTCAAAAGGTGAAGAAGAAAGGGAATCCTTGGACAAGCTAGACCCTCTGTATTATGAAGCTGAATATGTAGGGGAAAGTCATGAGGATGAGGCATTGATGCGTTCTCTTTCATTTTATGAAACCATCCAAGTCTTCGACGCTCTTACACAGGAAGAAATGACTACGTTAAGCTATTTCCCTTTCCAAGATTTTGAAGATGCTTTATTTTCTAATTTGGAAAGTGAAGAAATGTTAGAGGATCCCTTGGATTCTTTAATCCCTTTGTGTTATGATGAAGGAAATGGCATGGTTGATAATATTGATGAGTTCATACATGTTGGGAGACATAAATGGGATGTGATTGGGTATTATGGGGATCCCATTTACGACATTGAGGGTCATTTCCAAATGTTTCCTTTATAACTATCTTAAGAAGTTACTACTAATTTTGACATTTGACAACAAGGAGATGATGTAGTTATAGATGTTTTCCAAGAACCCAAGGGTGACCTAGGTCTATGTTCTCTTGATGATTTTCTGTCATACCTTGAGGATTTTGATGAGTATTCCTTTGAGCACTTGGATTTATTCTATGATGAATATTATCAACCACTGTTGTGCTCAAATCTCGATAAGGGTGAGGACATTGCTTTCCTGAAGCAGGATACTTGTGACAAAGTTGTCCAACTCCCTCCGATTACTTTACCTCATTATGTCACTAAGGATACAGTTGGGGAACATGTCTCTTGTCTCAAGTTTTCTTTGGGGCGAAGCTTTGTATTATAATTCAAGGGTAGGTTGAATACCTTAAGAAGAAGTTTATTATCTCATTCTTTCATCTTTCCCTTAAGAAGTTGTCAGTCATCCTCTATATTTTTGTTCGTACCTTCTCAGAATTTGGGGATTGATGACGTCTAAGGTAGTCAACATTCAAACTCTTTGAGTCAGTCTTTTGAGCCTTTGATCTTTCACGATCCCTTTCTGAGATGGATTGAGCACTTTTCTATAAGTATAACCTGGCATAATTTTGTCCCTCCCTCCCACCTCCATGGGATAGACTTTACGATTTCCTATGATATAATGCATTCTCTAACTCATGTTATTTTTGTGATTAAATTGTCATTGTTTTGGTTTCTGATGAAGCACAAAGGAAGGTATTATGAGGTATTTCTAGGATGGTTTCACTGGTTATATGACTACTGTCAGGCTGCTAAATTGAAGCTTTTAAGTGACCTGATACACTAAATTGTCAAACCAGGGTTGGTAAACTTCGAGCTGATACACAGTATGTGCAGGCAAGCGTCTAGTCTTTATTTGAATGCTATCCTAAGAATAAAACACACACCTATTCTGAGAACTTGAATTCTAATAAC
>JASDQU010588653.1:36155-46392 GCA_032191745.1 Picea mariana
TGGTTATTGCAACATGAATCTAGATACCATATGTCACAAGGACTTTCTTGAGCAACATTGCATTCAACTGGAAAGACTATAGGAATTTCTTTAGCGCACACCGTAAACATAGGACTGGAGGGACTAGTTGTGTTGTTTTACTAATCTTGACCTTGCTTGTTTTGATTATACTATTTCTTCATGATTTCATATGCATAATGTCCATACCTTTTACAGTAATGGCACTGAATCTTTGATTTATCAAATTGATGATTACTTAGCTGACTACTATTTTTACTTTGACCACTTTCACCAGTATTTATAGGACTGGTACTGCATCCACCTCTAGAATAATTCCTTACTCTACCTCTAGAATTATCTCTCCCCTTTCCTCTTCCATGGATTGCAATTGACTGCGTGGAAAATGCATTTTCTAATGACATATTTGACCTATTTAATATGTGCTCATGACTAATGATGGAAGCTTACATTTCATCTAAACTAAACTAACTCAGATCTTTTCTCTCTTCCAGAGTCACAACAAGGGTATCAAACGTAAGAGGAAGACTAATAGGTACCTTCGCAAGAACCTTCTTATCCTCTATGGTTTCTCCATGAGACTTAATCTGATTTATCAGGACAATAACATGGGTGTAAAATGAATCTACTAAATTTGTGTCTTTCATTGATAGAGTTTCAAAATATCTTCTAAGAATTTGTAGTTTTGAAGTCTTGATTTTTTCCATACCTTGATAATAATTTTTTAATATGTCCCATTCTTTCTTGGATTTATTTTTCAATTCAACTATTGGGAGTATGCTTTCATGCATGGATTGATGTATGTAAAACATTTCCTTTCCATCCCGCTTCCTTTGATTTTACAAAGAATCCTTCCCATCTTGTGTGAGGGAATTGTATGATGCTTGATCTACTAGTTCCACATAGCCATTCTCAACTATCTCCCATACATCTTGACCCCAAAATAGAGCCTTCATGGTCAAGGACCATAAGTCATAATGTTTTCCTGTAAAAGTGGGAGGTTGCAGATTTGAAGTAGAAGCCCTAATTTTCACTTTTCAATAGAGCTACTACTCTTGAAACTTAATTACTCTTATGAAACTTGTTATGATAAAACCTTCCCTAATACAAAATCTATAATCTACAGTGCGCAGAAAAACTTTGCATGTCGCAATTACAAAGACCGCGTAGTGAAACTCTTGGTCACTGTACTCTCAGGACTTACCACGCAGATCATAAACTACACAACTTACTATGTGTTGTGATAATAATACTTAATAAAATAATGTCTTCATACTTTTCTATTCTTTAACACATAAAATCACAAACAGAACTCAGAGATACACCAAAATAAAAAACTTAATATATTATGAACCTGAGCATTGTGCGCTATTGCAAAATACAATACTGTGTCGAGCTTCAGCTCCAATGACTTAAGAACAACTTATACAAACTTGCAAGAACAAAAACCTGGAGCTCTCGGACTTCTTGACTCCTACACAACTATTTTTTCTTCTCTCTATTGACTATTAGATTCACTACTACGATTACTTACAGAATCAGACATATATAGATAAAGATTGAAACTTCCTGCAAAAGTCAAACTAACTCAAACAATCAAGATGACAATAAATTTTGATTGGCTTTCTTCTGCATAGTTGATCTCGAGAATGATAAATATCAGCTCATTAAATCAACTCCTTCTAACAGTTATCCTTGTTGTGACTGACAGACTAAATGTCTATGTTTTCCTTGACAAAGAGAGTTTGTGTAAGCATGAAGCTCACGACTTGTAATTAATATTTCCAACACAACCCTAGCCACTAAAACTCTTCTCCAGTGATCTACATGCAATAGATGATGTGCCTCTCACAAAAAAAATGACTTTAATGGAATTAACACTCTCAAACACTCAAACACACGGAAAAAAATAACACACACCACAACAATCAATATACATATTTTAGGCCCTCCCATGATGGAAATAGACCTAGAGATCTCATATCAGCTTAGCAAATTATCATGCACGAAACAATTTTGTATGTATATTATCAATCAATCAAGTGCATATTTATACAATAATTTTTCATCAACAACATAACAAACTCATGAGGAAATCTCTCAACCATACACATAATTAGGATCTCTCACAACTAACTAGATCTAACAAATCCAAATCAATCTCTAATATAAGTATTAATTCTAATACTTACATTGCTTCTTTTAATATCCACATTACTTTAAATACTTAGGMTTTTATAGAGATATCCATCAACTTTGGATCACCAAAAATATGGAAATAAACATTCAACAAAAGAATAGTTCACGTATTGGGCTTATTGAAACCCTATGTAGGTCAGCTCACATTGCACTTTGCATTGGAGGGAAATCATTACTACAGTTACTCTAGGGAAAGGGACAAATCATTTCATCTTAATTTATTTTCTTTTGATGGCACAACGTTTATGTACTCATGCTTTTATATAAATTTTTTTGATGGTCTTATACTTTTAAATTGGTCTTATACAACATGAGTGGGCCTAATGGTTACGAACATGTGTTTCCTCCTACGAGGTCACAAGTTTAGTATTATATTTACATTTGTACCACGTTTACTTATGGCAGCCACATAATTACAATTGTTTAGCCTTTCGGTGTTCAACAACAACGAGTTAGAGGCTATTCTAGTAACCACTATCTCTAAGATTATGAAAGAGTCAAGACCATCAAAAGACTCATAGTACATGCACTGCATTGCAATTTGGTTTTATCCATACCGATATATCTGTTGGAATCAAGAAAGTTGATATATGAGCAAGATGTAAAATAGGAAAATACATCTATACAAAGATGAGAGTGTCGTATATAAAACATTTCACAATATTGTTTTTATATATACATCTATTTTTACACAAACATAAGAAATAGTAAAGTTTTATTGGAAATTCCATCTTTTTATTGGTAAACTATTTTTAAGAGGATATATAATTGAAGTCTATACACTTTAGAACAAAAGTCTATGTAAATACCCCTCATCTCTTATCGACTACAAGCAAAGCAAAGTGCAAGGATCCCTTTTTTTTCTTTTTTTTTTTAGGCAGGAAAGCAATGACGACACATTTAACCACACCCTGACGACGAACACAAGGCCTGCATATCAGGAAACTGACACAATGAATCTACACGCTATCACATCGAGCAACAGGGTGGAGCATGTGTAAATTAAGAAGGAATGACTACCTGCTTGACAAAAACATGACAATTCCTACACACTAAAGGACAACATCCCCTGTCCTGACACCACAGACTCAACAGCTAGTAACTAGAACCTCTATGGTGTGCAACCAAATGCATGAAGGCGTTACAACGCAAACGCCAATAAAAACTACCACAAACCATGCCCACAAAGGGTATCACAAACCTCGTCCAAGTTATCCTTCACCTCTATCCCTTAAGGCATGGAATGATCCCCTCAACTGGGATGATGTCATCGCCAAGTGATAGGCGCGACAACAACCGTGGCGCAACAACATAATTGTACCCTCAACCCCGCTAAAATCAACGTGCTAGGAGATCAAGGACTATTTAAACACCTGACGACTAACCCTAGCACCCAACGAAAATCAGCAAGATGACTAATACATTCAAGCAACACAACAATTTCCTTGCGCAACAAAATCCATCTGCACACCTTGAATAAAATTATTAAGGTACATATATTTTAAAATAAAATTAGCAATACAGGGTAGAGGCAAAATCGTTGATAAGGTTAATACAAGATAATACAACTATTTTACAATATTTAAGAAATACAAATAAGGTTAACATATGACCAAAAATTTGCGATAAAAGATAGTGGTATATTAACCATATTAACATATGACCCATAAATATTAGCAAAAAGGGGTAATGGTTAATATATATAAGATATCATTGTTAAAGGTTAATACATATAGTTTCAAAATATTCCATCTGTATATCCTAATGGTATTTAAATACTTTTGGTTGTTGTGGTAATAAAAGATAGCAGTGTGTCCTTCAATATAATAAACTTGTTGTCTTTTACAAGAATTACACTACCACTACCTATTGAAATCTCAATGTGACAGTATTAACAAAATAACTATGAGTACAATATTCCATTATAACTATGATTACATTATTACTTTGTAACAGTGAATGCAATACCAAATCTCAATAAGACTCTGATAGCCATCAATGAGGATTCGCTGCCTAAAACATGATGCATGTTAGTACACACTCTTCAATGCTATTATTTCGCCCACTAGGTTAATCGGTTAGTCAAAAATAGTAAGGCATAGTCAGGTATTGTTAAATCCATAAAGTTTCCTAATCGAAAACACCGTTAACGCAACAAACACAACAACCACTCGTTGTCATTCCCAACATCAAGCAAATAATTTCATTGTCTAAGAACACGGTCTTAATAATAATTAAAAAAAAGGGGTTTCTGTTATTAATATCGCTGATCTATAATTGTTGTTCCTTTTTCAAAAGGGTTAACATTAATAAAGGAAATTGCAGGGAAATGAATACAATTCACTATCAATAAACGTAAGTAAACTCAGTCATAGGTATGAGTCAAACGCAACAATTAGCACGGGTAAAACGTAGCGACGGTGAGTGTTGTCAAGTGAAGGGATGACATAATGTAGATGCATTTGTCAGACCATAGTAGCTGAGGTGGTTGTCAATACATAAATAAAATGCATTCCCAGGGTAAAATGCATTACGATATCCATTCAATACATATTGTGTTCCCATTAAAGTCTCACTACAAGTTAAAAGGCATTCTCATTAAAACTCGGTCCAGAAAGCCGGGTGTTATCATCAATCATTGTGTTTAACATCGTTGAGTGTTATAAATAAAAATTCGTTGAGTTTATGAAAATATATCTGAATGTTATCATAATAATCACTGGATTTATCATCTATAATCGTTGTCCATAAAAAGTAAATTCGAAAGAAAATAAAAAGGCTAAAATTCACATTCAATAGATGGTAAATGGAAACATTGTCTAAAGATTCATTCATGGTCATGAATGGTTAAAAACATCGTTGTCATACAATGGTATTAGTTGTCTAAAATTCAATGTATTAACACAGAGATTGTTCTAAAAAAGGATTAAAATTGCAGGAACATTTTACAGGTAAATCGTGGTCTCATTAATCAATCGCAGAGTCATGGAAGCTATTGCTTGCACAAGGTATGAAATCATAGAGGAAAATTTCAGTCAAGGTTATAAATTGCAGAGGGAAAATTCACCTATCTATAAGGAATAAAATTTAGAGTAAAAAGATAAAAGTATTTCGTCATTCTAGACGTAGGTAAAACGCAGGAGAAACACAGTGTCATCATCCCAATGCATGAGAAAAAGGGCAGTAATAAAAGTAATATCATTCGACCATTATTCAGTAATAAAAGAATAAGACACAGTCAATGCAGAGCAACTACCAATCATTGTCAACGCAGAGCAATAAAAGAATAAAACATAGTCCAGTGTGGCCAAAGGTAGAGTAGAAAAAAAATTATCATCAAAGCAATAAATCACAGAGTTAATCAACCGTAACAAGGTGCAATACAATCAATCAAATAGGAACAACCAACAGGGGTAGACAGCTAGGAAAAAACATCCTTCTCTCATCATCCATGCACAGAAAAGTAGGGAATTATGATACATAGGTATATTAACATCAAACTGATGACTGTCGATCTGGCTCCTGGCCAATTGCTCAGGCGTGGACTGATGATCTATGGATTAGGACAAATATAAGGCACCAACTCTTTATAAAAAACAATAAAACCAACAGGACAATCATAGCAATCAAGGATCAAGACAAGGGAATCAATTCAAGCAGTGAGCGTAAGTCTATGGTGAATTTAAGTTCTCGATTAAAATTCTAATTAAAAATTTTTCTTTACACAATTAAAACTAAATAAATGAAAGCATAATCTCAATAGTAATCTATCATGCAAAATAAAGCATGGGTACCATAGCCCAAGGTTACCGCTCCGAGTTATTGTCCCACGTGCACCGTGCATCTCCTGCTTGTCGACCGATGAGACTTCACTGGTACTTCCCAGCCAACGCTAGGGGTACTCTTTTTCCCCCTTATCCCCCTGATCCGCAAAGGGCCACACACACCAAACAAGAGAACAACTAGCTCCCAACGTGCCTCGCAAGCCGAGCTCACTCCTCACTGAGATGGGTATCCAAACTCCCACAAGATAAGTCAATCAAGTCAAAAATTCTTCAACGTAACATTACGCATCAAAGAAGAGATCCATCCTCCTCCTCCTCGCTCCTTTATATAGAGTTTCTAAGTCATTTCTTTCCCAATTTCCCATTTAATTTATTGTTCAGTAATTTAATTCAGAAAAATTCTCCCCGTACATGTGTCACCCACCCCCTTCATTGCACAATAAATTAATTCTGTTAATTATTTAATTACTCCTATTTCCCTTTCCCACCTAAAATAATTCCTCGAATTTCTCCTAGGTGTCCCCATATTCCCTTACAAATTTTAATGACTTACCCCCTTACTAATTTACTAGTTGAGTTAAATTTAGAAAGTTCTTAAAGGAAATATTTCTTGTAAGTTAGTCATTCTTCTTTTTCCTTATGTTTCCATTTTTCTTTATGTTTTCCCCCTTTTCCCTTAGTTTCCTAACTCTTTTAAGTTTCCATCCTTTCCCATTTTATCTAAAACTCAAATTAGCAAGTGTAGAAAATGTAACAAAACAATTATTTCCCTTTTTCTTTAAATTTAATCCCACAAAGTAATTTGATTTTTTATAAATTAATTGAATTGATTACCTCCTTATCATCACATGTTTAATGATGATTATTAGTATTTTTTTTCTTTTTACTACAAGTATCACTTAGAACTAGATTTTATTTTTCTAGGTTGGGTGACATTTTATTAGGGAAATTGTTTTTAAATCTTTCCTATCATATTATTCGTTCTAAGGACATCTAGGTTTATTCACTTATTAGTTATCAACGTGGCATTCCCTTCAGGATGCACTAGGTTCTCCAAGGGTGCCACTCGCCTCATTTGTTTTCCCTTGCGCGACGTTCTCTTCAAGATGCACTACGTGCTCCAAGGGTGCCACTCACCTCTTCTCATTTTTCCTGTGCGACATGCCCTTCAGGACGCACTACGTGCTCCAAGGGTGCCACTCGCCTCTTTCTATTTTTCCTGCACGACGTGCCCTTCAGGATGCACTACGTGCTCCAAGGGTGCCACTTACCTCTTGACTGACTTGGTAGACATCAAAAACACCTAGAGTCAATACTTCGTTAGGTGATCTTGTGGGAGACTAAGGGCCTCTAAGGATTAAGGCCCCTGCCTTATTTCATGCTCCTTAGAATCATCATGAGAGATTGTCGCAGTCTTCCCTAATGACATCGTGGGTATTCTCGAACTAGGTAATCGTTAACCTACAGTTCGATCCACGGTGGGAGTGATAGTAGGTTGTGGCAGGGTTGTTGTCTACACCTCTCCCTCAATGTCTCTGGTTATCATGCATGACCCCTCTACTCCACATGTGATTCTGGTCGGCAAGTTATCATCAACCTTCATCATCAATGAATCATATTAGAAATAAAATATATAATCATAACATATAATCAGATGCACATATGTCATATATACAACAATAAAACCCCAATAGTCCACTTCGTGACTCAATCTGGAGTCTGAGGGTTTCATTGATGCCTTATCATCCTTGAGGTCCAAATCCTTCAAAATCAATAAAGCCAGGTCAATAACACCTATCTAAGTCAATAAAACAAAATAACATATAATCACATCCATAATGCCTCATAATCATAATCAACAACCGATAGTATAATAATCTGGATCACTTGCAAGCAAGTGTCCTGAAATAATAAGTTCGCTAATAAGAATAAATCAAATGTAATGGTATTAGAAAAATAACTGAGTACAATATTCCATTATAACTTTGATTACACAATTACTTTGTAACGGTGAATGCAATACCAAATCGCAATAAGACTGTGACAGCCATCAATGGGGATTTTCCGCCTAAAATATGATGTGTATTAGTACACACTCTTCAATGCTATTATTTCCACCACCAGGTTAATAAATCAATCAAAAATAGTAAGTCGCGGTTAGGTATTGTTAAATCCATAAAGTTACCCAACTGAAAACATTATTAATGCAGCAAACGCAAAAACCACTCGTTTTCATTCCCTGCATCAAGCAAATAATTTCATTGTCTAAGAACATGGTCTTAATAATCATTAAAAAAAATGATTTGTTGTTATTAATATCATTGGTCTATAACCACTGTTCCTTTTTCAAAAGCGTTAACATTAATAAAGGAAATTGCAGGGAAATGAATACAAATTACTATCAATAAATGTAAGTAAACTCAGTCACAGGTATGAGTCAAATGCAACGATTAGAACAAGTAAAACACAATGAGGGTGAGTGTTTTCAAGTGAAGGGATGGCATAATGTAGATGCATTTGTTGGGCCATAGTAGTTGAGGTGGTTGTCAATAGATAAATAAAATGCATTCCCAGGGTAAAACGCATTACAATATCCATTCAATACATATTGTGTTCCCATTAAAGTCTCACTATAAGTTAAAACACATTCTCATTAAAACTCCGTCTAGAAAGCCAGGTGTTATCATCAATCATTGGGTTTAACATCATTGAGTGTTATAAATAAACAGTCATTGATTTTGTGAAAATATAGTTGAGTGTTATCATAATAATCGTTTGATTTATCATCTATAATCTTTGTCCATAAAAAGTAAATTCCCAGGCAAATAAAAAAGCTAAAATTCACAGTCAATAGATGGTAAATGGAAAGGTTGTCTAAAGATTCATTCACAGTTAAAAATGGTTAAAAACATCGCTATCATACAATTGTATTAGTTGTTAAAATTCGTTGTATTAACACAAAGATCGTTGTCAAAAAGGATTAAAACCACAGGAACATTTTACAGGTAAATTGTGGTCCCATTAATTAATCACAGAGTAATGGAAGGTATTGCTTGCACAAGGTATGAAATCATAGAGGAAAATTTCATCCAAGGTATTAAATTGCAGAGAGAAAATTTGCCTGTCTATAAGGAATAAAATTCAAAGTAAAAAGATTAAAGTATTTCATCATTCTAGATGCAAGTAAACCACAAGAGAAATGCAATGTCATCATCCCAATGCAAGAGAAAAATGGAAGTATAAAAAGTAATAACATTCGACCATTAATCAGTAACAATGACACCATTGCACATTAAAATAAACTACCAATCGCTATCAACGCAGAGCAATAAAAGAATAAAACACAATCCAGTGTGGCCAAAGGCAGAGTAAAAAAAAAAATCATCATCAAAGAAATAAATCGTAGAGTTAATCAACCGCAATAAGGCGCAAGAAAATCACTCAACTAGGAACAACCAACAGGGGTAGAGAGTTGGGAAAAGACATCATTCGCTCATCATCCACGCACAAAAAAGTAGGGCATTAGTATATATAGGTCTATTAACACTGAACTGACGACCGTTGATCTAGCTCATGGTTGACTTCTCAAGCATGGACTGATGATCTAGGGATGAGGACGAAGATAAGGCACCAACTCTTTATAAAAATCAATAAAACCAACAAGGACAATCATAGCACTCAAGGATTGAGTCAAGGGAATCAATTCAAGCAGTGAGCGTAAGGCTATGGTGAATTTAAGTTCTCAATTAAAGTGCTAAGTAAAAAACTTTCTTTACACAATTAAAATTATAGAAATGAAAGTGTAAGATCAATAGTAATCTATTGTGAAAAATAAATCATGCGTACCATAGCCCAAGGTGACCACTATGAGTCGTTTTCCTATGTGCTCCATGCAGCTCCTTCTTGCTGACCGATGAGACTTCACTGGTACCTCGCAGCCAACGCTAGGGGTACTCTTATTTTCCCTTATTACCCCAAGCCACAAAGGGGCCACACACACCAAACTAGAGAACAACTATCTCCCAACTCACCTCACAAGGCCAAGCTACCACTCATCATTGAGCTGGGCATCCCAACTCCCATAAGAGAAGTCATTCAAGTCAAAAATTCTGCAATGTAACATTACACATCAAAGAAAAGATCCATCCTCCTCCTCCTCCCTCCTTTATATAGAGTTTCTAAGTCATTTATTTCCCAATTCCCAGTTAATTTATTGTTCAATAATTTAATTCAGA
>JASDQU010588654.1:0-13081 GCA_032191745.1 Picea mariana
CCTCTTGTGCACCTTTAGACCCTAGAAAGACTCCCTAGCTCCTCTTGTTTATGTGCTCACTTTTAGGGCTGACCTGTAAAGACTGTCTGGGCTGACTTGAACATTTTGGCTAGGTTGTCTAACATAAAAATTTATATATCTTTATTCCTAAGGATCTAGAGGGATTTATATATACCATTGGAAAGGTACCAGAATAAGTGGTCCATCCATATAACCTATGCTCCCATTTTATCTAGGTATTTAGAGTAAAAATTCCTTCAAAGATAGGGTATCCAAACTGAGCATAAAAAATCCAAAAACAATATTTCCAATAATCTCCATTTGGCAATCTTTATCCTTGACATATATAGTCTCTCCCTATCTTTGAAATCAATGAAACAATAGTTCCAACAATCTCCCCCTTTTTCATTGATGACAAACTTTATTCAATTACGATACTCCCTATGTCTACAACTTTCCTTGTGTCTGCAATTCTTCCTTTGTCTGCAAATTCTCCCCCTTTAACATCAATGGAAAAGGGTTGCACCCCCTGAGATTGTGCTTCCCTTTAATGATGCAATGACAAAGGTATTACTCCCATACAACATTTTTCTCCTTTGACTTCATAGAGAACATATACATTGCTCAGGGTTTTGTTTGCATTTTCCACTAATCTTCATGAACCTACCTTCCTTATCTCACATCCTTTAGAATGAAATGTGAGGTTGTAACCTTGATCACATATTTGACTGAAACTTAGAATTTTTCTTTTAACCCTTCAACATACAAGACATTCTGTGTTTTAGTCTTTCCATTATCAATACTAATGGTACCTTTTCCAACTATTCTTGCAGAAGAATTATCCCCAAAGGTAACATTGTCTCATTTTTCTTCCTTTAGGGTGAGAAATTTGTTTTGATCCCTTGTCATGTGTTTTGAACATCTACTATCAGTGTACCATTGGATTCCTTTGTCTTGAGCATACATTACAAGTCCACATTCTTTCTTCTTTAGTTCCTCTTGCTTCCTTTTCCACACTTTTGTGTATTCTTCTTTATGATTGGTAACAACATCTTCTTCCCTATTTTATTTAGGAGACATTATTATGCTACTTCTACAGTCATGTGCCATGTGCCAATAGATATTTCACTTATAAAATTCAATATTGTAATCAAGTAGAGGATCAAATGAATTGTAATTTATGTTGGAAAACTCATGAGAACTTTTGGTTTTGTTTCTCACATAATCATCCTTTGAGGTCTTGTAAGGACCTCTATTTTTGTTTTTCACACGATCACTTCTTGTATAAGCTCTCCAACCTATTGTTTATGACCAAAATTATTGCAAGAAAAACAATATCCAAGGAAATGATTTTGATATTGGTTTGTGAAAGGAATTCTTGGTGGAACAACTCTTTTGAACTCATTCTTTTTGTTTATGTGAGAAGAATTACATTTCTTTTAACCATCATTTCCTTTCCTATGTTTCTTTCATTGTTGATGGATCCTTTGAGAATGTTAGCATATCTATTAGGATTTTCTTCATTTTCCTTTTCTAATGGGTTTGTGACCTTAATGCTTGCATACCCCTTGGGGGTCTTTTGTTTTTCATCATAGATAAGACCTGTCTTTATGAATGGTGACCTTTGGAAAATAAGAATATTATCTAAGATTTCAATACTCTTTCCAAACTTCAATACTATATTCAAATGATCAATTTTTTTCTCTAGTTTCTTTTTTAAGGAAACTATTTCATCTTCTAGCTTCTTGCAATTTGCTTCCTTTTCTTTCATCTGGCTTCTCACCACTTGTTCTATCCTTTTTTCCTCTTCTAGTTTAGTCTTCAAGATGATAACTATCTTCTCTAATTATTCAAGATCACGGTTCTTCTTTTCATATTTCTATAATTGTTGCTTCTACTTTATATTCTTTCTCCCGAGTCTGTCTATTTATTCTAAGGAACTAACGAGTTCTACTTCAAGATTCACTTCCTCTAAACTAGATTTTCTTTATGATTATCTTCATTTTCTTCATCAACGGGTTTTATTTCCATGGTTATGGAGAGATATTATTATTCATAATCACTATATTCTCTTTCTTTGTAATTGTTAGGTCCTCCTTTTAGATTTCTCACAAACTATTATTCTTCTTCTTCTGATTCATAGCCAAAAATATCACCGGATATTTCTTCAATTGTTTTTTGTAGCTTGTCCCAAATATGTTTAGCTGATGTACATTGAATTACCTTGACAATCTTAGAATATGATAGCCCACTTAATATGATATCTATTGCTTTTGCATTGTGTTCACTTGACTCCTTCCCATCTTCATCTATATAACCTATTGTGACTGATTCCCAGACTCAAAACCCAAGGACCATCAAATATATATTCATTCTTATACTCCAATATGAATAGTTTGTTCCATAAAACAAAGGAGCTATGTTTTTAGGGGGGGCTTCTGTACAATCCATATGTGCTTGAGATCTGCCTTCTAGTGGTTAAACTATTTCTGAATGAACCTTATTTGATACTTGTTACCCCACAATACTAGGGGTAACTAAGGATATCATGTCTCGAGGCCCACATGTAGAAAACATGGAGTGTCGAGAGTCAGATTGACTAGCAGATCCCATAGGGTACCTCCTATTCATGTTGATCACCACTCATCACTAGTAGTAGAGAAGCATCCACTACATCACATTTGTATCCTAGAAGAAAATGAGTCTTGCTTCATGAGGTAACAAGTCTGGTGTCATGGTAAATTTCACTTTAATATTTGAAGCATTTGAGGATGTTTCAAAGAATCCTTTTTTATTATGGAACATTTTCCTGGAAATTATACGTTTTGCCTAATTTTACCCTGGTTGTTATCACCGTGTCCTAGCAAGTTTGCCACCCTTGGGAAAAGGGTTGCTACTAGGTAGTTTCTTGAAGGGTCATCGTACCATTCCCATTCATACTTACCACTTTTCACACTTCTTCCCTTTCCATTCCCTCATATTTTGGGATTTTGAGCTCATTGACCCCAAGAAGGGATTGTACCTCATTTCATGGAAAGAAGGGGCTAAAGGGCCAGAGGTGTTGTATCTGGAAAAATTTAAAATCCAATCAATATCTTTCCATATTCTCTCTCTAAGGTCATGAGAGAAATGAAATGTTTCTCCATAAAAATCAAGGACCTTCTAAACACATAATTAATAAATGTACTTCTTTTTGGGTAAATGCATTTTACAATGTCTCTTACTTTCCATTGAATATGGCACTTTGTGTGTTTCTAACTTCAAGTGGCATTGCGGTACTCTTTACTTTCCATCACACATAGTACTCAATGTTCGTACCATAATAAATTAAAGGAAATAAAAGGGATTGGAAAAATGTTGCATTGCAGATGAAGAGAAACACACCCTCCACAAAGGAACCCATAAATGAGACAATACAAAACCCTTGTATGTCAAGAACCTCATATAGAAGTATTTCCCTGATCCACCTCATATTCATTACATGAATTAGATGGGATCTTCTTGGGAAACATTCCTTGACGTGGGGATTGGCCTACCCAATAGGGCACCTTGACACCCCTCCTATACCTAAATTTGGAAAATTTTATAATGTCTTTGAGATTTTTTTTAATTTGAAAAGGGAATTTGATGCACATGTTTTGGTGGTTCTATTATTATATGTGGCTTACTTGGCATGATTCATATGACTTGTAGACCCTTGGAGGCTATACTTGTTTGTCTTTGCAATACCTTTCCTGGTGAAAGCTATTCGTGAAGGAATTGTGCCACTTGGACCTTCATAGGGGCTTGGAAGCCCATGAGATGGATGTTATATCCCACATTTGAGGCACCATTGATGGTGAGCATTGCAAATGGAAGATGAAGCACGTTTCCTTTGGAGGAATCCTACCACCATTGAAGGATGAGCTTGCACCCTTCTAGACTTGGATGTTGGCCTTTGGAGGCCTAAAACTTCATCATTAGCCCTTGAAGTCATCCTTGGGGCTAGGTTTTGATGGAAAAGATGGTTATGGAGGTGGTTTGAAAGGCAAAGATGCATGGCATGGCACTTTGACTCTTGAGGACATGACACATGACCTTTAGAGGCCCAACGTTTTACCATTTCATCCTTGATGTCACACTTATGAGCCCTACATCACCCTTCTAGGGCATGACATCACCTTATTAGGGCTATTTTGTATGTAAATTTTATATTTTGAATTTATGAAAGATAAATTAGAGGGGTCGTCCCTCTTATGTTTTGTTGTTGACAAATTAAAGTGGACACCTTGCCATTTCATTTTATCATCACAACTTCTCACCTTTTGTGAGAGAACACATCTGAAAGATTCACCCTTTTAGGGTTATTGGCTTTTTTACCTTATGCGCTATCTCTTGGAGGTCAAGTTTGGATGCTTCTTTGATGATTTTTAGATGGTATTGCTGAAATTAGGGTTTATTCTTGTCATATCTTGGTGAAGTAAATATATACAATTTTATCTCATGCTATTAAATATTTCATGGTAAATTTTACTTTTTCATATTAAAGATCTTGCTTGGTAACACCCTAAGAGAGGAGCATAAGTGCTTCCTCCTCTCACAAGGTTAATTTCATCCATAAATTTGTGAAGGAAATGCTATCTAGGGTTAGACTCCTAAAGCCCTAATGTCATAGAACTTTAGGATTTTATACCTAGACTCTTGATTGTTGACCTAGGTGAAGCTACAATAAGGGAGAAAAGGTTTATAGGGCCCAAAAATGATTGAACCCTAGAAATTCTCCTCCTCAAGATTCAATCTCTAAGGCCCTAATGTGATAGAATATTCGAGATTGATTCCTAACTCTTGGTTGTATCTAGATAAAGTTCCATGACTAGTTGTGTTTGTTGTTGTAACAACTCCATACTAAGGCACTAATCATTAAATCTCTTTTGTGGTAAAAGTGATCAAAAAACTCTTCATTCTCAATATCTCAAGCTATCTACTAACTTTACTAACACTAACTTGAGCTAATTTAATTGCAAACTTGATATGGTTGCAAAGTTTTGCTACAACCATCTAAATTCTCTCTTATTTGTTGCACACATTGATCTAAAGGTGGACTAACTTACCCATAAATTGCATATAACAATTGGATATTAATTTACTAAGTTTATGTTAAATTTCTATTGTCAATTATTGCATTTCGGAGGAATATTTATTGTTGTTGTTACAAAATTCAACTTGCTTTCATAAACTATTGTACTACTGCAATTTTGTACCATCTATATAAAATTTTCATTGTCTAGTGTCTTATGAGGTTTTGATTGCATGTTTATACTTGGAAATCAATCATACATATTCTATAAGTGTTATTTTTCTGAGCAGGTACTCAAACAGATCCATGCCTCATCCATTTCATAGACCTAGACTCCTCATTAGGTGATCAAGAGAGGGGGTGGTAGGATTGGCTAAAACACTTGCTACTTTGATCCCTTTAGGTCACTGGGGAAGCCTCCCTTGTGGTGGACCTCCTCCATCACTAAAACAAGGGGATTTCTTACTAAGGTGATAGTGGTAGGATATCCTATAGTTACACAAGATTTGGTGATCTTGTCTTGGGATTTTCACAACTACACATCCTTCGATAACATTTTGGTGCCATTTTCAGGGAGGATTGAGTCATTCTCCTCAATGAAATTTATTTTGGTAAGCTTCTCCTAAATCCATTATATCATAATCTTACCTGGTGATTCCACTAAGGGTGATTCCCTCACCTTCCTTTTATGATATAAGGTTGATCATATGATGACTCCAAAAAATCCAAGGAGGTACACTAACCCTCCTAAGAACTATAAGAGAAGGGTTCCCCATAACTCACTTGTGGTGAAATCCATTTTTGGTGGAAAACTTCCTTTGAATATAATGGATCAAAAGCAATAGGCACCCAAACTCTTCAAGCCTTTGGACATGTCATCTATCCCAGGCTACCCCTGACAGATTCCTCCCAAATATGAGAAATGGTTTCCCAATTTCTCTAGTAATGATGTGACCAATGATGAAGAGCATATGATTAATTTATTGGCCTTCTTTCAACTTAATACAGTAAATGATGATGTTGAATATTTGGTGATGAATCTCTTCTCTGCCACTCTTCATGACACTTCTAGAAGATGGTATGATAGTCTCTCTTATAAGAGCATCAAGACCATGGACCAACTAGAAGAGACATTCCTCAAGAGGTGGAGTGTCAAAGAAGATACAAACATGTTGTTGACATGACTTACTAATATCAAAGAGTCTAAAAAAGAGACCGTTAAATATTTTCATGCCAAATTTGAAAACTTTCTCCAACAAATACCTAAAAGTCATCACGCTAGAGGATATTACCTTCTCTTCCTCTATATTAAGGCTTATCCAGGGCACTTTGGATTATTTCTCGGGAACAAAGGTCCAAAGGCCATTCAATAATCCTAGGAAACGGCTACAAATATTGAGGCTATTCTCTCATCATTAAAGGTATAATTTTTCTATGGCCCAAGAGCTAGAACAAATACCAAACCCAAGGTAGTGAACAACGTTGAAACTGCACAATATATTAGTGGTGACTTGGAACAAATTGAGGAGATCATGAATGATATAGCAAGAAATCAGACCTTGATGATGAACAAAATCACTAATTTGGAAAGGGAGAAACAATAAGCCCCTAATATTCCTTTCAAGGGAAAACCTCAAAATCCCACACAAGGATGGAAACCTCATAATGAGAAAAAGGTTCCCAACACTCTTGCACCTTCAAATGTTGTATACGAGGCTCCTTGGTGTCTACCATGTAGGGATGCACATTGGGAACATGAATTCCCATTGAACAATGGGGAACTTGATCAAATGAATACTTTGAGTGTCATGAACCATATATTTATTGTGTCCCCTCAAGAATACCCAAAAATTACACTTGAACAACATGAGCAAGGAAAGAAAGAAGAATATAGAAGGGCTAGGATGGTATTTATAAACAACCTAGATGAGGAGTCAAGGGAGACACATAAGAAAAAGGAATTACAAGTGTACACATGACAAAAGAGAGCAAATCTAGTCCCTCCCATTGATCCTAAGCTTCCTCAACAAAAACTTCCTCCACCACCAGTAAGTAGGATTATTTATAACCCTACTTTGCCAAGGAAAAACTATATTGACTTGAACATCGATTTAGATAGTGTCTTGGAAAATATCAATGTAACTGTGCCTCTAAAGGACATCATTAAGATTCCTTTGATGAGAAGTAGGCTCAAAATATTCTTCAAGGTACCAAGTGAACCTGTGGACCCTCCTATAATGTTGCAAGCTAATAATTTTAGACTGCAATGTGATGAGCACCCATCATTATTCATGTCATTACAAGTAAATCATAAGCTCTTGAATAATTGTATTATTGACTCAGGTGAAGATGAAAATATGAATCCTTTGAAGGTAATGAGGTGGTTAGGTTAGGAAACCACACAACCTTACATGAATGTGTGAGAAATTGAGTCTAGGGCCATTTCCACTTACGGTGTAGTAGAGAATGTGAAGGTCCATCTTGCTCAATATCCTGAGATATTTCTCCTGATGGACATTGTGGTTGTAGATTTCCCCAATGTGTGGGGAATTCTCTTGTCTAGGAAATTTGATACAATATTGGGTGGCATATTGCAGATGGATTTGACTGGTTGATCTAGATTATTTTCGGAACGAAATGAAAGTAGAGATATTAAAATGAAATACTCATGAAAATTGCCAGAAATAGAGAAATACAACAATACTTGATTTCTATTAATGAAAGAATTGTAAAGAGACTGTAAAAATACAGAGTGCATGACTCGCTAGAATGGTGGAATCTTTATCTCTAACAAGAGATGTGGTGGCTCCGCTCATTCACAAGAAGATGATTACAATAAGGATTTGTAGGCCTTTTTATGATAAACATGAATGCCAAAACCCTAGACATCCAAAAATCTAACCCTAGGAGATGAAATTCCAAAAGCCATGTGGGCTCCATTTGAGTAAGTTAGTAAATTAACATCCTGGGGTCATAACATTTTCATACGATCTCCATTTAGGCACGTGATAGCCCGTTGGAAAGGTATTTTCGTGAACTACACATTATTTCATAAAACTCTGACTCAGTCTATAGTTTCACTGTGGCACACCAAAAAAACATTGTTTAGGGCCCCAAAATGGCCCTGGAAGTACATAAAGACGTGCTGACATGAAAAATCCTAAAATAAGCCAGTTGGATTAGGTGGGAAACCAACAGTCTCCACCTAGAATATGTGTAGGGATTTAGATAGCCCCAGAAGTGTAGAACCCACAATTATAAAGAAGTACAGAAGAACATGTTGTACTAAGAATTGAAAAGAGGAGCCAATTGTAATAGGTTGGTGGCCACCAATATCCACCTGGATCAATCCTCCACCCTTAGGAAGAAATGGTCTCCATTTCATTGAGTTCCTAGGGAAGAGGGGAAAGCATTTTCTGAATCTGAATTTTGGTGGGTTGCATGCCTTGTTGGAGAAGTTGCACTGCTTGGTCTGTGGAAGGATGTCATGAACGTGTTGCTCGCGAGGTTGAATCTATTCCACCAACATGTTGTCTCTGGGTTTGAGAGGGCATTGTGTAGGCACCATTGTAGGTGAAGAAACAATATCTTCTTTCTCTTCGAAAATCTATTTTTGCTGGATAGAAGGCGTTGAGGCTACAGTGGTTGTAGTGGTCTTTTGTGCATCCTTTGAATAGACTGTGAAGAGGATGGATTTTTCAGTATGAGAGATTACCTTGCAACACTTTTTTTGTGGAGAAGTAGTCATAACTACTTCTGGTATCCTATAGAGCTGACCTCCCAAAGTAATAATGACACTACGGGGTGAGTATAGACAACATGACATTTCCACATATATGGTTGGCCCAAAACAACATCACAAACATCAAGAGGGGAAACATCACACACTACCTCATCCTTGAAGGGTTGGATAACATAGGACATGTGAAATGACTGGCTGACATGGATATCTCATGCATGGTGAAGCCACCTAATGTTGTATGGTTGCAGGTGTGGTGTTGTTGAAAACCCCAAATGTTTGACGACCTTAGATGAGATGAGGTTTTTTTGGATGTCATTATCAACAATGAAATTCAATGGGTTCCCCTTCACCCACATCTGTGAATGGAATAGGAGCTGCCCCTCTTCAGGATATATTGGTTCTTTTGGTTGAATTGTTGTGGTCGCGACATTAGGAGTGGGGTTTGCATCGATAATTTGTCTGTTTTAAATATTTTTTGGATCGGATTCCGAATCAGGATTCAGCTCCGTGTCTTTGACCTCAACTGATAATGAATGTTTCGAGCGACATTCATCGGTGTTGTGCTAGGGGATTTTATGGAAGTCACGCCACTTTCCAATGTCATTCTTTGTCTTTCCTTTACCCTTCTTGTCCTGTTTCTTGGACTGGTTGTATAGAGGTTGTTGGTTAGGGCTGCCTTTACCATGCTTTGGTTTTTGCAGATTTGCAGACTCGAATTCCGATTTGTTATGTTGCCTAAATTTCTGCTCGATTTTGACAACATATCTATAGGAAACTCCCAATGACGAGATGTTTAGGAAATCCATTTTGGTTTGGATGTACCTATGAAGATCCCCACGGTATTTTAGAATAAAATGTTTCTCAGATTCTTTGATACCCATATCGGTGCACAAGGTATGGAAAGTATTTTTGAACTCTGACACTGTTTGGTTCTTCTCTTTCCGCAGTGTGGTCCATCTCATGTATTGATCTTCATAATTATCAATTGGGTAGTACTGTTCCTTGATCACATCCACAAAAAAAATCCCAAGTGGGCTCGGCCCCATATATTCCAGATTCCTCTATGGAGCCTTTCTCCCAATAATTTTTCCACCAATGTTTGACATGGGGGAGATCCTTGAGGAGTGCGAAGGTGATCTTTTCCCTGTCGAAAAAAAAATTGAACTGATAAATAACCTTCTAATAGATTTAACCATTTTTCTACGACATCCACATCTATCTAACCTTCAAATATGGGAATATCAAAATTAACTTGTACCTTGAAGGGAGAGTTTCCTCCAAAATGGTCGCTTGATGAATATGCATCTGCTGCTATCAGTAGACATTGAAGGATGTGTGCAAAATTATCCATCATTTCATTCCTCTGTCGCGTGAGATATTTCTCAAGCAATAGGTTAATAAAATATTCTACTCTGCTGTTTTTCTTTTCTGTCACCATTGAGGGTTTCTTGGGCGTGTGAGAGTGATTGTCCTTAAGAGAGACAAGCTAGAGACCCAACTGGATATACTCGGAGCTTATCGGGGACATGCGCTGAAAAACGATCAAGAGCAGCCTGATCTGATACCACTGATCCAGATTATTTTTTGAACGAAATTAAAGTAGATATATTATAATGAAATACTCATGAAAATTTCCAAAAGCAGAGAAATACAACAATACTTGATTTCTACTAATGAAAGAATTGTAAAAAGACTGTAAAAATACAAAGTGCAAGACTTGCTAGAATGGTAGCATCTTTATCTCTGACAAGAGATGTGATGGCTCCGCTCTTTCGCAAGAAGATGATTACAATGAGGCTCTGAAGGAATTTTTATGATAAACATGAATGAAAAAACCATAGACATCCAAAACCTAACCCTAGGAGATGAAACGCCAAAAGTCACGTGGGCCCCATTTGGGTAAGTTAGTACATTAACTTTCCGGGGTCGTAACTTTTGCATACGTTCTCCATTTTAGGCGCTTGATAGCCCATTGGAAAGGTCTTTTCAAGAAATATGAATTATTCCATAAACATTTGACTCTGTCTATAGTTTGATTGTGGCATGCCAAAAAAACATTGTTTAGCGCCCCAAAACGGCCCTGAAAGTACAAAAAGATGTGATGACATGAAAACTTCCAAAATAAGCCAGTTGGATTAGATGGGTGGCCACCAATCTCTACTTGGAATATGTGTAGGGATTTAGAAAGCCCCAGAAGTGTAGAACCCACAATTATAAAGAAGTATAGAAGAACGTGTTGTACTAAGAACTCAAAAGAGGAACCACTTGGAATAGGTGGGTGGCCACAATATCCACCTGGATCACTAGTATTAATATACCCATGGATGATGGTACTTATTCCCACCTACCAAAAATGCCCATGAAAAAGACTCATGTTGAAGAAATTGACATTGAATTCGAAATAGAGGAAATCCTTGAAGTAATCAATGAATCCCTTCTGGATTTTTCTCCAGATGATTTACCTTTCACCAAGGAAGAAGACTTCAATGCTATAGAATGGCTAAAGAAGGAAGACTTACAACAAATACTAGACAGGTATAAGGGGAACAAGGTTGGCTCTGTCAAAGTGCCAAAGAAAGAAGATAAAGAATTGTTGATTAGACCAAGCCAAGATGGTGTCCTTACTGTGGAATCCCACCCCCCTCCCTCAAGACAATACACTAGAGTGATACAAGAAGCGATGGATTTCAAAGGGAGGGATTATAAAAAATGATATTTGGGTTTGATGTGGGATACGAATATGGGCTAACCCAATACCCATAAGGAATATGAGCAATTTTGGCCCTGTCCCTTCAAGATTGGAAGGAAGTCTGTCGATGACTCTTATTACCTATCCATGCTACAGGGAAGGAGGCGTCCATTACGAGTTAGTGGGCACCTTCTCAATCCCCATTATGGGGGAAATACTTGACTTATTTGATTAACCTGGATTAGAGTAGGCATTTAAATCTTGCATCACATTGTATATATGTTGCATCATGCATATCATGGTAGGGTAGTTGCATCTTGCTTGGATTTGCATACATGATTGTGATTTACATATTATTTTATTGCATCACTACATATTTCTATGTTACATTCTTATGTTTTTCATACTCATATTGATATGTTAGAATACAAATATAAAAAACTTTTCTTTCAACGTTTTTCTCTAGATTTTTTATAGTTAACATATTTTCTCATACGAATAAGGGGTGAGTGCATGACCTCTAATACTCTGACATTTTTCTTGAGAATGTGTAGGCAAATTTCATACTAGGAGATGTTGAGGCTTTCATGTGCTTTATAGTGAGAACATGTCCCCATGTAGGAGCCATATGTTATCTCCCCAGTCTAGGGGTAAGTAAGTAGATCATGTTTCGAGGCCCACAAGTAGAATACATGGAGTTCCAAGTGTAAGATTGACCCATAAGGTACCTCCTATTCATGTTGATCACCACTCATCACCAACAACAGAGTAGCATCCACTACATCAAGTTTGTATCCCAAAAGAAGGAGAGTATTGATTCATAAGGTAACAAGTCTGGTGTCATGGTAAGTGTCACTTTAATATTGGAAGCATTTGACCATGTTGCAAAGAATCCTTTCTTGATTATGGAGAATTTTCTTGGAAATTGTACCTTTTGCCTAATTTCACCTTGGTGGTTGTCATTGTGTCCTATCAATTTGGTCACCCTAGGGAAAAGGGTTTCTACTGGGTAGTTCCTTGAAGAATCATCGTACCATTACCATTCATACTTACCACTTTTCACACTTATTCCCTTTCTGTTCCCTCATCTTTTGGGATTTTGGGCTCATTGACCCAAAGAAGAGCTTGTACCTCATTTCATGGGAAGAAGGGGCTAAAGGCCCTGAGATGTTGTAGATGGAAAAAGTTAAAACCCAATCATTATACTTCTAGATTCTTTCTCTAATATATTGAGAGAAATTAAATGCTTCTCCATAAAAATCAAGGACCTTATAAACACATAATTAATAAATGTCCCGCTTGTTGGGGAAATTCATTTTTCGGTGTCTCTTACTTTCCATTGGATATGTAAATCTATGTGTTTCTAACTTCAAGTTGCATTGCAGTACTCTTTAGTTTCCATCACACATAGTACTCAATGTTCATACCATAATAAATTAAAGGCAATAAAAAGGCTTGGAAAAATGTTGCATCGCGGATGAAGGGTAGCACACCCTCCACAAAAGAACCCATAAATGAGACAATACAGACCCTTGTATGCCAAGAATCCAATTCCTATAAGTCTTTGTCGGATCCACCTCATTTTAATTACATG
>JASDQU010588654.1:20576-32176 GCA_032191745.1 Picea mariana
TGAAGGGAAGTGTTACTTTCCAGTCTTGTTAAGGAAGACCAAGAATCCATCAACCAATAAGATATTGAATAGAGGGTTCTTGATGGAGGTTTCCTATCCTGCGTGGAAGAAAAAGGATATACTCATGATTCTGCCAAAGATAACAAAGACTTGGTTGAAGAACGAGAGCATGAAGATGTCAATAATGAGGATGAAGTGTTGATGTGTGCTCCTCCTTCTGATGAAGCTATACAAGATCCTTTTCCTCCTATAGAATAAGAAGAGAATGAGGTTATGATCCATGTGGATATTGGTGGCCTCCCACCTATTCCAAATTCCACTTGGCTCATCTTGACAATTTTCAGTTCAACACGTTTCTTTATAATGGTGACATATCTTTGTAATTGTGGGTTATTAACTTCTAGGGATATATTGAATCCCTACACAACATCTAGGTGGATATTTGTGGCTTCCCACCTATTTCAACTGGCTTATTTTGACAGTTTTCATGTCAGTACATCTTTCTGTACGTCTGGGGATGTTTTGAGGCCCTAAAAAATGTTTTTTTTTTGGCTTGCAACAGTCAAAATGTTTACCGAGTCAAAGTTTGATGACATAGCATGTATTTCTCAAAAATACTTTTCCAATGGGATATCAAAAGAGTAAAATGAATATCGTATGCAAAATTTATGACCCCGGGAAGTTGATGCACTAACTTACCTTAACGGGGCCCACATGACTTTTGGCGCTTCATTTCCTAGGGTTAGGTTTTTGGATGTCTAGGGTTTTGGTATTCATATTTATTACAAAAATTCATTCAAAGCCTCATTGTACTCATCTTCTTGTGAATGAGCATAGCCGTCACATCTCTTCTCAGAGACAATATCCCACCATTCTAGCAAGTTCATTCACTCCGTATTTTTATAGTCTCTGTACATTTCTTTCATTAATAGAAATCATATATTGTTGTATTTATTTGTTTTTGAAAATATTTATGTGTATTTTATTGTAATATCTATGTTTTCATTTCGTTCCGAAAATAATCTGGATTAGTGGTATCAAAGAAGACAACTCTTGATCGTTTTTCATTGCATGTCCCCAATGAGGTCCGAGTATAGCAAGTTGGGTCTCAAGATGGTCTCTCTTGAGGAAAATCACTCTCGCATGCCTAAGAAACCCTCCATGGTGGAAGAAAATAAAAATGGCAGATAAAAAGATTATATTAACCTATTGCTTGAGAAAATTCTTGCGCGACAGAGGGACGAAATGATGGAGAATTTTTCCTACATCCTTCAACGTCTATTGATAGAAACATGCACATCTTCATCAAGCGACAACTTTGGATGAACCTCTCCCTTCAAGGTATGAGTTATTTTTTATATTCCCGTATTTGAAGGTCAAATAAATGTGGATGCCCTAGAAAAACGGTAAAATATGTTATAAGTTTATTTCTCTGTTCACAATTTTTCCAACATGGAAAAGATCACCTTCGAAGTCCTCAAGGCTCTCCCCCATGTCAAACATTGCCAGGAAACTTACTAGGAGAAAATTTCCACAAAGGAATCTAGGATATATGGGGGCGAGCCCACTTAGGATTTTTTTGTGGATGAGGTCAAGGAACAATATTACCCTGTTGATAACTATGAAGAGAAGTACATGAGACTGACCACACTATGGAAAGAGAGGGGCCAAATGGTGTTAGAGTTTGCAAATACTTTACATACCTTGCACACCAAGATGGGTATCAAAGACTCCGAGTGACATCTGGTTCTGAAATACTATGGGGCTTTGCATAGGTACATCCAAACTGAAATGGATTTCCTAAACATCTCATCACTGGGAGCTGCCTATCAATGTGCTATCAAATTCGAGCAGAAATTTAGGCATCTGAACAAATGGGAGTTCATGTCTGCAAATATGCAACAAACAAAGCATAATAAAGACAAACCTAACCAACAGTCTCTTGACAGCCAGTCCAAGACACATGAAAAGAAGGGTAAGGGAAAGATGAAGAATGAAACTGGAAAGTGGTGTGAATTCCACAAAAGCCCCTACCACAACACTAATGATTGTCGTTCAAAACAATCATTGGCGGTCATGATCAAAGACAAGGAGCCAAAACCTAATTCAAAATCTGATCTGAAAAATAATGAAAAAAGGCAGATCATCGACGTAGACCCCACATCTACCATCACAACTGCAACAGTTCAACTAGAAGAATCGATAGATCTTGAAGAGGGGGAGAACCTATTGCATTCATAGATGTGGGTGAAAGGGACCCCGTTGCATTTCATTATTGGTAGTGGAAGCCATAAGAATCTCATCTCAATTGAGGTCGTCAAATAGTTGGGGTAGTCGACAACACCACACACATATCCTTACAACATCCGGTGGCTTCGACAAGGATGAGATCTCTGTGTCAGCCAACAGTGTCTCCTATCCTATGACATCCATCCCGTCAAGGATGAGGTAGTGTGTGATGTTTCCCCTCTTGATGTCTGTGATGTTATTTTGGGCCAACCATATATCTGGAAACGTCATCATTTTTATGAGTCTCGACTATGTAGTGTCATTATTACTCTGGGGGGTCATATCTACAGGATACGAGAGGTAGTTCAGAATATTGTTCCACCAAAACAATGCCGCAAGGTAATATCTCATACTGCTAAATTCATCCTCTTCACAATTTGTTCAAAGGATGAATAGAAGGCCACTACAACCACTGCAACCTCAACACCTTCTATCTAGTATAAGTAGATTTCAAAAGGGAAAGAAGATATTGCTTCTTCACCTACGATGGTGCTTACAGAATTCCCCATCAAGCCAAGATACCATAGGTTGGTGGAACATATTCAACCTCGCTAGCAACAGGTTCGTGACAGCCTTCCACAAACCAAGCAACACAACTTCTCCAACAAGGAAAGCATCTCACCAAGATTCAGATTCAAAAAATCCTTTCCCCTCTTTCCTGGGAATTAAACTCAATGGATACCATTGCTTCCTAAGGGGCGAGGACTAATCCAAGTGGATATTGGTGGCCACCCACCTGTTGCAAATTACACTTGGCTCATCTTGGTAGTTTTCAGTTCAACATGTTTCTCTGTAATGGTGACATCTCTTTATAATTGTGGGTTCTTCACTTTTGGAGATGTCTTGAAGACCTACATAGCATCCAGGTGGATATTGGTGGTTTCCCACCTATTCCTACTGGATTATTTTGGTAGTTTTCATGTCAGTACATCTTTCTGTACTTCTAGGGCCATTTTGAGGCCCTAAACAATATTTTTTGGGCTTGCCACAGTCAAGCTGTTGACTGAGGCAGAGTTTGATAACACAATATGTAGTGCTCAAAAATACCTTTTCGATTGGCTATCACATGCCTAAAATAGAGATCGTATGAAAACATTACAACCCTGGGAAGTTGATGTAGTAACTTACCCCAATGGGGCCCATGTGACTTTTGGCGCTTCATCTCTTAGGGTTAGGTTTTTGGATGTTTAGGGTTTTGGAATTCTTGTTTATTCTAAAAAGGCCTTCATAGCCTCATTGTACTCATCTTCTTACGAATGAGCCTAGCCGTCACATCTCTTCTCATAGACAAGTTTCCACCATTATAGTGAGTTCATTCACTCTATATTTTTACAGTCTTTGTACATTTCTTTCATTAATAGAAATCATGTATTGTTGTATTTCTCTATTTATGGAAATATTTATGTGTATTTCATTATAATATCTATGCTTTCATTTAGTTCCAAAAATAATCTAGATCAGTCGTATTAGAGCAAGCTACTCTTGATGGTTTTTCAATGCATGTCCCCAACGAGGTCCAAGTATATCAAGTTTGGTCTCGAGCTTGTCTTTCTTGAGGAAAATAACTCTCACACACCTAAGAAACCCTCCATGGCGGAAGAAAATAAAAACGTCGGAGAAGAAGATTCTATTAACTTGTTTCTTGAGCAAGATCTCACGTGACAGAGGGACGAAATGATGGAGATTTTTTCCCACATACCTTAACGCTTGTCGATAGAAACAGACACATCTTCATCAAGCGTCCACTTTGGAGGAACCTCTCTCAACAAGGTACAAGTTAATTTTGATATTCCTGTATTTGAAGGTTAGAACTATGAAGATGCCCTAGAAAAATGGTTAAATATGATAGAAGGTTATTTCTCTATTCACAAATTTTCTGATAGGGAAAAGATCACCTTCTCACTCCTCAAGGCTCTCCCCCATATCAAACATTCATGGGAAACTTACTGGGAGAAAATTTCCATAGAAGCATTTGGAATATATGGGGATGTTGGCCCTTGACCAAGTTTTAAAGATCCTTGGTCATGTTTGACCTATTTTTGGGAATTCGACAGGCTGTCGAATGCAAAGTGCAAGAGGAAGTGGAGATCACGGGATCTCATCCTCCTTTTAGGGATTTTTGGGATTTGGGATTATGTAATGGGTATGGGAATGTTGGCCCATGGGTTTACCCATGTTTAGGCCCAATTTTGTAATGTATAAATAGATGCTAGGCGATGTAGTGAGCAGAAAAGAAATGAATGCCTGAGTGCGAATGACAAGTCAGTTGTAAGTGGTGTTGAGTGCAAGCAACATTTGTAAGTGCTTTGTGTATGTTTGCAAGGCTGAGTGCAAGAAGCTGTAAGGACTGTATGTAGGCTTTGTGCTGTAACCTAGCTTGGGGAAGGAGGATCTAGCGAAGAGTGCACAGATCTCCTGTCCTCTGCGAAGTTGATCTGAAGGCTCTGTGCATGTAAGAAGATTAAAGAAATCTAATAAAGAAGATGAAGAGTTGATGGATGTAGCCCCAGGGTGGGGGTAAACCATGTACATCCTATGTTGTGAATGCTTTGTGCAATGTATTGATGTATTTATGTATTTTTCTTAGTGCTTTGATATAGATGAATGATAAGTAGATCTGCTGTTACTTCATTCTTAATGGTGAGATTAAATGTTGGATCTAACCTGTGTGAATGTGCTTAGTGCTTTAATCTGCTAGATCTGATCTGTTTCTTCATGCTAATTGCTGCTAGATGCTAGATCTGGTTGAATACTGCGATGCTCTATAATTAGGGTTTTACCTATGAGGTAGATACTGGTTAAACATTGATGAACTATATTGCTAAGTGCTTTGTCAAGCTGTTACAATCAAAAAGTTGTGTCCTAGCTAAGGTTACAGAAACTGGAGTCTTGCAACCACCCCTGCCTCTATGTCGGGTGAGACTTCATCGGCTTTGCAGGTGTTGCCGAAGGGGCCATTAGTTAGGGTTTTGTTGGTGCGTTGTTGTAGTGTTGAACTCTGGGATCCGATCTGTGCTTCAGTCATGNAGTTAGGGTTTTGTTGGTGCGTTGTTGTAGTGTTGAACTCTGGGTCTTCCCCTGTGCCAACAAATGGTTCTGCTTCTTGGACTTGAAACTATAATTGCTGGGAACTGAGGAAAAAGGAGCTTTGTGTGAAGATATGACCTGAAACTGTGATTGTTGGGAACTGAGGAAAAAGTAGCTTTGTGCGAAGATATGACCTGAAATTGTGAAAGATCTGTGCGTATATCTATTGCCATAGTGCGCAATATTATACTCGATCTATGAAGCTATGTGCTAAGGTGCTAAGAAACGAAATCTGATCTGAAGAAGAAAGGTAAGATCTTGAAGCTTTGTGCTTCGGTAAAGGTAAGGATATTGAAAAGTTTTATATCTGGAAGCTTTGTGCTCTGCTGAAAGTAAGATTAGTGGAAATTTTTGTTTCAAGAGTATGGATCGAGGTATGTTTGATAAAAAAATTCCTAGCTTGAAAAGTAGGGCACAACTAAATGAAAGAAGGTTTGATTTGAGTAGATCTAATAAGAATAGTGAAAGATATGTTATACCTATGCATAGAAAGAATGTTTGGACTAATAAATGGATGCAGGATCTTAGAAACAATTTTTTGCAGGCTAACTACTATGATCCTAGTGTGCAGTATAGGAAAGGTTGGGGATCATTTAAGAGAAAGAGAGGATTAACCCTTTGTTATAGTTGCAGAAGACTGTGACATCTTGCTAAGGAATTCCTTGGTAGAAAACCTAGGTGTCTTTGTTGTAAAGATGTGGATCATGAAGTTATGGATTTCCCTAGAATGATTGCTAAGGTTGAAAGAATGAATATGAGCCAAGATGACCCCAGGAAAGGTCAAGACACTGAGACTGTGGAAGAACCCCATAAAGAATCAGAGACTGTAATATTACAGATGAAAGAAACCCTGAATGACCACCGAGATACTAATCTATCAAAGATCTTAAAAGATAAAGAGAAAATAGAAATAAGAATAGGAGACTTCGACATTGACTGTGTTCTGGATGAAGAAACACAAGTGAATGTCATGACAGAAAGAACTTGGGAAGCTGTAGGAAATCCTGCTATTATTCCTTCATTGGGAGGAATAGGATTGTTTAGAGGAAAACTGATAACCCTATGTGGAAGACTTACCCAGATATCTATGAGTGCTCATGGAACTTCGATACAGGAATATTTTGAGGTTGTTAAATTGATTGAGAAAAAGGTTCCATTTACTATGTTACTAGGAAAACCCTGGATTGAGAAGGATCAGACTAGAAGGAAAGAAGAAGAAGTCTTAGAGAAGAAAAAGAAAGAATTAAAAGATTTCATGACTAGGAGGTTCGCACAATTGATTGAGGAAAAGGAGAACAGATCGACGCTATTTAACTTGGATTCCGAAGTTGAAAGAACAAAAGAAGACTCACAGAAGACTGAAACACTTACCCCGGATAAAGAAGAAGTATTACCCGTGCACCCTACGAAGGAATATCAACATCGCAAATTCACTATGACAAAAGAAGACAAGAATCGGAATGGAAAGAGGAATAATGAGATGAAGATCACCGAGAAAAGGATAGAAATCTTAGTAAGAAGAGAGAAAATATTGAAAATTTATAGAAGGTTCCAGAGGGAACTTCGCAGAAGGAAAATTTGCAAAACAGGAACTTCATTGGGAGATCAAAATAGTGTCACATGGAACTTCACCATGATGAAGCAATATAGCCGTTGAGAATAGTATAATCGTTAGACTGACGCCATGAATGGTTAGAACAACATTTATGGCCAGGAAGCTTGCTATCATACCATTGGGACTGCACCAGAACAGGCATAACTGAATTAATGAAGGCTTCTCTCCCATTGGAGAGATCCATTACGTTGTTGCCTACTTATTCCATCGACTGTTGCATCGAGAGCACTTTTGGGAATTGTATCAGAGAAAGATTATTTCTACTGCGCTATGTTTAGTAAGATCGACACTAGTTCTATTGTTTTGCACATTCATTCTTCCATCCAATCTAAGCGTGAATGTCGTACGAGCTTAGTGCTACAGAGAACATCGTTGAAGAAGTTCTCATCGATCTCATGGCCGAGAAAGTAATGTTTGCAAGTATTCAAGAATCCTCGACGAGAGGAGTGAAAGCCTCTTCGTCAACCTCTCATGGATCTGGGCCATCCATATTCATCACAGAAAAGAGAACCAAGCATAGAGATGACCTAGAAAATGTGAAGTTGATCCCGACCATATTGCCCGACTACATCTCGCCTCTAGCCGATGTGGTGAGTCGTGATAGTTTATCGAGAGATTTTGAGTACACCATGGTTACTGCGTACCTCCCAAAGGGGATACACGTAGTTCGATCACAGTAGGACAAAATCACAGCATTGAAGTTCAACGAATTCAACTTAGGGGACCGCAAGAATCATAGTATGCTCACCCTGTATAAATACTTGACCAGGACGAAGGGGAAGAACTCAAAAATAATCACCCAGTTGTGGATGATGAACCTCGCATAGTCCACCTTGTTGAATGTAATGAAAATAACACACTTTTGAAGGCACCAGGAAGTTAACACCTATGTCAAGATCCTAATTTCATGTTACCTGGAAACTACTTATGGCTAGACCTTCGTATCATAGTTGATCCGACATTGATCCATCAGATCACCAGATTGAGTATGCAAGGACCCGACCCACAGGATTTCTATCCAGGGAAAGCCACATATTACGCGTTAGCACAGAAGATCAAGGATACCTACAACAATGTTGAGAAGGGAACGTGAGGCTACAAGGTAGCCTCCATCCAGAATGGTGTAGTGTGCCTAGCATGTTAGTTAATTGCAGGGAAGCTAGTAAGAAAGAAAAGACCCACGTAGGTCACAGGATTTGTCATTGACCTCATGGGGAAATGCATGGAAGGCGTACATATGAAATGGGCAAAGTACCTAGTTAATAAGCTAGAATTAGACTTCCGCGAAGCACAGGATCAGGGATACAAGTTCCACTTTAGCTGGCTCCTAATCCTCATCACATTTGTTGCTTGGGAGATGCTAGAAGGTGCGTCCTTGCTAAACATGGAACCGTTTGAGCCACTCGATGTGAATTTCACCACGCTCTGGTACTTGAGCGACATGGGAAAACAGTGGCAGTCGAATGCTGTCTTTCACACATACTACCTCCAAATGAAGAGGGCTATTGAAGCTGAACCTCGCATGATACCGAACACCCTACAATTCTTTCGAACCTCGCATGATGCCGAACACCCTACAATGCTTCCGACCCCTCATGAAGTTTCACGCAGATCGACACTTCATCTATATTACTATGCGAGATGATCAACATAAGGATGAGCTTCATTCATACTACAAGGTCATTGAAGAGGACCTCGAGGAGATAACTAAAGAATGGTAAACCAAATTCCTTATCCCCACTGACCCTACAGAGATGTCTGATCCTAAACTTGACAGCCCGAGGGCCACTCACATAGAACATGAAACACCCGGAACTAGAAGAAGGAAGAAAACCGAAGAAGTCCAAGACTTAAGAAGTGCCTCAGAAAAGACTGCTTCAGCATCACCTGGACGAAGGGGTGATGATGAGGTAGAAGAGATCAATGGGAAAGAAGATGAGCAGAAGCAAAGTGAAGTAACACCACCTAGATATGGGGCCAATCTTTTGAAGAAGAGGAATGTTTCTCCCCCGAAACCCTCTTCCTGGAAGAAATCCAGAGCCACCGTGACTAAGATGAAGACTGTGCTCACTGTCGATTACTTTGACTTCATAATTGCATTTGTAAATGATGCCTTGTAGGAAATCTTGTAGAAACAAGAAGCCAAGTAGGAGGAGATGTACGACAGAATTGAGGTCGAGCTCTGAGGAGTACAATAGGCCCTTCAGTCTAGTCGCGCAGTGTCCACTGCATCCCTGCCATTAGGAGAACCAGAATTGGGAGATCAACTAGCCTAACTCCGATGACTAGTTGATACGATCGAAGCTCACCTTCATCACGCACAAGAAGGAACAGAACAAGCCACCGAGGCCTTGAAGGAAGTGCAAGAAGTAATAATATAACAACACCGAGTTGCAGAGCAAGAGAAGGTTTCCCTCCAGACAAAGTTTAAAGAGGTGAAAGCACAAATTCAGTAGGAAAAAGAAAAATTGCTTGTAGAGAAACTCGAACTGCAAGAAGCAGTCAACAGAGCACTTTTATCTATGAAAGGCTTAGAGCCAGAGGCAGAAGATCGAGTCATGCATCAAGTAGACCAACTCACAGAAGCTATCCAGTAGCTACAACAAATAATAGTAGAATTAGAGCTCCACATAGTGCTCGACACTTCGTAGGATGTGAGAGATCAAAGAGAAGAAACTGCTCGAGGCACAATTGAAAGAGTCAAGGGCCTCGCCTTGGAATGTAAACAACTGAGTGATCGTAGTGCCCAGACATATGAGAGACTCACTGAGAACCCAGAACTGAAGACACTGGAGTCATAGCTCCAAGAGTCGAAGTATTAAGCAGAAACAATACAGGCGGAGTTGAAGCCCCTGTCAGTCGTTGAAAGAATGAAGTGATCCCAAGAGCACTGCACTACTCAACAATAGGTCCACACCACTCAGAGAAAATTCATGGAAGTGACTCAGAGGCTCCAACCTATACAGGATGAGGCTTTCAAACTGTTCATAGAGATCGAAGGCCGAGGATCAGAACTAGAAGAAGTTGTCACTATAGCAGAACAACGCCTAGAGGGACCTGTCAATGAAGCTATTATCCAAGAGTTCGCTGAGCAGGAGGTTGTGGAACAACAACAAGTCGATGCAGCTCGAGACAAGATCAAGGATTTTGAGGTAGAATTATCCAGATCAGAGTGACTCGGGATGAGTCACAAGTGAGTGTTGGGGGCCTATTGGCCCTTGACCAAGTTTTGAGGATCCTTTGTCATGTTTAACCTATTTTCGGGACTTCGACAGACTATCGAAGGTAGAGCGCAAGATGAAGTGGAGATCGCAGGATCTAGGCCCCCTTTTAGGGATTTTTGGGATTGGGATTATGTAATGGGTATGGAAATGTTGACCCATGGGTTTACACATGTTTAGGCCCGAATTTGTAATGTATAAATAGATGCTAGGTGATGTAGTGAGCATAAAAGAAATGAATGGCTAAGTGCAAATGACAAGTCAGTTGTAAGTGGTGCTAAGTGCAAGCAACAGTTGTAAGTGCTTTGTGTATGTTTGTAAGGTTGAGTGCAAGCGGCTGTAAGGACTGTATGTAGGCTTTGTGCTGTAACCTAGCTTGGGGAAGGAGGATCTAGCGAAGAGTGTGTAGATATCCTGTCCTCTGCAAAGTTGATCTAAAGGCTCTGTGTATGTAAGAAGATTAAAGAAAGATAATAAATAAGATGAAGAGTTGGTGGACGTAGCCCCAGGGTGGGGGTGAACTACGTACATCCTATGTTGTGAATGCTTTGTGCAATGTATTGATGTATTTATGTATTTTTCTTAGTGCTTTGATATAGATGAACGATAAGTAGATCTGTTGTTGATTTGTGCTTAATAGTGAGAGTAAATGATAGATCTAACCTGTGTGAATGTGCTTAGTGCTTTAATCTGCTAGATCTGATCCATTTCTTCATGCTAATTGCTGCTAGATGCTAGATCTGGTTGAATACTGCGATGCTATGTAATTAAGGTTTTACCTGCGAAGTAGATACTGGTTAAACATTGATGAACTATATTGCTAAGTGCTTTTTCAAGGTGTTACAATCACAGATCTGTGTCCCAGCTAAGGTTGCAGAAACTAGAGTCCTGCAACCACCCCTTCCTCTACCTTGGGTGAGACTTCATCTGCTTCGTAGGTGTTGCCGAAAGGGTTGTTATTTAGGGTTTTGTTGGTGCGTTTTTGTAGTGTTGAACCCTGGGTCTACCCCTGTGCCAACAGGGGTCGAGCCCGCTTGGGATATTTTTGTGAACGCGTTCAAGGAACAATATTACCCTGTTGATAACTGTGAAGACTAGTATATGAGATGGACCACACTATGGAAAGAGAGGGGGCAAATGGTGCTAGAGTTCACAAATAATTTCCATACCTTGCACACCAAGATGGGTACTAAAGACTCCGAGCGACATCTAATTCTGAAATATTGTGGGGCTCTGCATAGGTACATCCAAACCGAAATGGATTTCCTAAACATATCATGATTGCCTATCGATATGTTGTCAAAATCGAGCAGAACTTTAGGCACCAGAACAAATGGGAGTTCGGGTTTGCAAATCCCCAACAACCAAAGCATAATAAAGACAACCCT
>JASDQU010588654.1:32539-48339 GCA_032191745.1 Picea mariana
GTTGTCGACAAAACCACACCTGCAACCTTACAACTTCGGGTGGTTTCCCCAGGTATGAGGTCTCCATTTCATCCTGCATAGTCACCTGTCCTATGGCATCTAGCCCTTCAAGGATGAGGTAGTGTGTGATGTTTCCCCTCTTGATGTATGTGATGTTATTTTGGGCCAACCATATGTGTGGAAATGTCATGTTGTTTAATTTTCTTGACCCCGTAGTTTCATTATTACTCTGGGGGGTCAGCTCTACAGGATACCAGAGGTAGTTACAACTATTGTTCCACCAAAATAGTTCCCAATGTAATCTCTCATATTGCTAAATTTAGCCTCTTCACAACTTGTTCAAAGGATGAATAGAAGGCCACTACAACCATTGCAGACTCAACACCTTCTATCCAGTAGAAGTCGATTGCAGAAGGGAAAGAAGATATTGCTTCTTCACCTACAATGGTGCCTAAAAAATTCCCTGTCAAGCCAAGATACAACAGGTTGGTGGAACAGATTCAACCCCACCAACAATAGGTTCGTGATAACCTTCCACAGACCAAGCAGCACAAATTCTCCATCAAGACAAGCAACTCACCAAGATTTAGATTCAACAAATGTTTTCCCGTCTTCCTAGGAACTCAACACAATGGATACCATTTCTTCTTAAGGCGGGAGGACTAATCCAGGTGGATATTGGTGCCCACCCACCTGTTCCGAATTCCACTTGGCTCATCTTGATAGTTTTCAGTTCAACACATTTCTCTGTAATGGTGACATCTCTTTGTAATTCTAGGTTATTCACTTCCAGGGTTGTCTTGAATCCCTACACAACATCTAGGTGGATATTGGCTGCCCACCTATTCCAATTGGCTTATTTTGGCAGATTTCATGTCAGTACATCTTTCTATACTTTTGGGGCCATTTTGAGGCCCTAAACAACATTTTTTGGGATTTCCATAGTCAAACTATTGACGAATCCATAATTTTATGTTATAATGTGTATTTCTCGAAAATAAATTTCCAACGAGCTATCACACATGTAAAACAAAGATTGTATGCAAAAGTTACAACCCCGAGAAGTTGATGTACTAAATTACCCCAATGGGGTGCACATGACTTTTGGTGCTTCATCTCCTAGGATTAGGTTTTGGCATTCATGTTTATTGTAAAAAGGACTTCAGAGCCTCATTATACTCATATTCTTGCAAATGAGCATAGGATTCACATCTCTTCTCATAGATAAGCTGCCACCATTGTAGCGAGTTCATTCAATCTGCATTTTTACAGTCTCTATACATTTGTTTCATTAATATAAATCATGTGTTGTTTTATTTCTGTGTTTATGGAAATATTTGTGTGTATTTCATTGTAAATATCTGCTTTCATTTCATTCCGAAAATAATCCGAATCAATGGTATCAAAGCAGGATGCTCTTGATCTTTTTTCAGTGCATGTCCCAAATGAGGTACAAGTATAACAAGTTGGGTCTCGAGCTTGTCTCTCTTTAGGAAAATCTCTCTCACATGCCCAAGAAACCCTCCATGGTGGAAGAAAAGAAAAAACGATGGAGTAGAAGATTCTATTAACCTGTTTCATGAGCAAGCTCTCACGCGACAGAGGGACGAAATGATGGATAATTTTTCCCACGTCCTTCAATGCCTACCAATAGAAAAAAGCGCTTCTTCATGAAGCGACCACTTTTAAGGAACCTATCCCTTCAAGGTACAAGTTAATTTTGATATTTTTTTATTTGAAGGTCAGATAGTTGGAGATTCCCTAGAAAAATGGTTAAATCTGCTAGAAGGTTATTTCTCTGTTCACAATTTTTCTGACAGGGAAAAGATCACCTTTGCACTTCTCAAGGATATCCCCCATTTCAAACATTGGTGGGAATCTTACTGGGAGAAAATTTGTCAGTTGAATTAGTCAAACATTTTGGGTTCTCGACAACACCACACTCGTAGCCTTACAACATTGAGTGGCTTTTCCAGGGACAAGATCTCTGTGTCATCTAATAGTTTCTCCTATCCTATGGCATCCAACCCTTCAAGGATGAGGTAGTGTGTGATTTCTCCCCTCTTGATGTTTGGGATGTTGTTTTGAGCCAACCATATATGTGGAAATGTCATGTTGTTTATAAGTCTTGACCTCGTAGTGTCATTATTACTCCAAGGGGTCATCTCTACAGGATACTAGAGGCTTCCCCGACTACTGTTCCACCAAAACAGTGCCACAAGGTAATTTCTCATACTGCTAAATTCATCCTCTTCAAAATCTGTTCAAAGGATGAACAAAAGGCCACTGCAACCACTGCAACCTCAACACCTTCTATCCAATAGAAGTAGAGTGCAGAAGGGAAAGAAGATATTGCTTCTTCACCTACGATGGTGCCTACACAATGCCCCATGAAGCCAAGATACAACAAGTTGGTGGAACATATTTAACCTTGCCAACAAGAGGGTCATGATAACCTTACACAGAACAAGCATCACAACTTCTCCAACAAGGTAAGAAACTCACCAAGATTCAGATTCAAAAAATGCTTTCCTCTCTTCCCCGGGAACTCAACGCAATGGATACCATTTCTTCCTAAGGGGGGAGGACTGATCCAAGTGGATATTGGTGGCCACCCACCTGTTCCAAATTCCACTTGCCTCATCTTGATAGTTTTCAATTCAACATGTTTCTCTATAATGGTGACATCTCTTTGTAATTGTGGGTTCTTCCCTTTTGGGGATATCTTGAAGCCCTACACAACATCCAGGTGGATAGTGGTGATTAACCACCTATTCCAACTGGCTTATTTTGGAATTTTTCATGTCAATACATCTTTGTGTACTTCCGAGGCCATTTTGAGGCCCTAAAGAACGTTTTTTCATCTTTCCACGATCATATTGTTGACAGAGTTGGATTTTTATGGAATAATGTGTAGTTCTCAAAAATACCTTTCCAACGGGCTATCACACGCCTAAAATGGAGATCATATGCAAAAGTATGACCCCAAGAATTTGATGTATTAACTTACCCCAATGGGGCCCACATGAATTTTAACGGTTCATCTCCTAGGGTTAGGTTTTTGGATGTCTATGGTTTTGGCATTCATGTTTATTGTAAAAAGTCCTTCAAAGCCTCATTGTACTCATCTTCTTGCGAATGAGCGTAGCCTTCACATATATTCTCAGAGATAATCTTCCACCATTCTAGTGAGTTCATTCACTCTGGATTTTCACAGTCTCTTTACATTTATTTCATTAATAGAAGTCATGTATTGTTGTATTTATCTATTTCTGGCAATATTTATGTGTATTTCATTGTAATATCTCTGCTTTCATTTCGTTCCAAAAATAATATGGATCAGTGGTATCAGAGAAGACCTCTCTTGATCGTTTTTCATTGCATGTCCCCAACGAGGTCCGAGTATAGGAAGTTGGGTATTGAGCTTGTCTCTCTTGAGGAAAATCGCTCTCACATGCCCAAGAAACCCTCTATGGTGGAAGAAATGAAAAATGATGGAGCAGAAGATTCTATTAACCTGTTGCTTGAGAAATCTCTCACATGACAGAGGGATGAAATGATGGAGAAATTTTCCCACATCCTTCAACACTTGTCGATAGAAACAGGTGCATCTTCATCAAGCGACCACTTTGGAGGAACCTCTCCCTTCAAGGTACAAGTTAATTTTGATATTCCCATATTTGAAGGTCGGATAGATGAGGATGCCCTAGAAAAATGGTTAAATCTGCTAGAAGGTTATTTCTATGTTCACAATTTTTTTGATAGGGAAAATATCACCTTCGCACTCCTCAAGGATCTCCCTTATGTCAAACATTGGTGGGAAACTTACTGGGAGAAAAGTTCCACAGAGGAATCTGGAATATATGGGGCAGATCCCACTTGGGATTTTTTTTGGATGAGGTCAAGGAATAATATTACCTTGTTGATAACTATGAAGACCAGTACATGAGATAGACCACACTGTGGAAAGAGAGAAACCAAACGGTACCAGAGTTCACAAAAAATTTCCATACCTTGCGTGCCAAGCTGGGTATCAAAGAATCTGAGCAACATCTGGTTTTGAAATACCATGGGGCTCTACATAGGTACATCCAAACTAAAATGGATTTCCTAAACATCCCATCACTGGGAGCTGCCTATCGATATGCTTTCGAAATAGAGAAAAAATTTAGGCACCAGAACAAATGGGAGTTCGAGTCTGCAAATCCGCAACAACCAAAGAATAATAAATATGACCCTAACCAATAACCTCCTGAAAACCAATCCAAGAAATTAGAAAATAAAGGTAAGGGAAAGACGAAGAATGACAATGGGAAGTGGTGCGACTTCCACAAAATCCCTTGGCACAACACTGATGAATGTCGCTCAAAACAGTCATTAGTGTCCAAGATTAAAGATAAGGAGTTGAAGCCTGATTCAAAATCTGATCCAGAAAATAATGAAAAAAGGGATATCATTGACGCAGACCCCACTGCTACCGTCACGACCACAACAATTCAACTAGAAGAACCAACATATATTGAAGAGGGGGAGTTCCTATTCCATTCACAAATGTGGGTGAAAGGGACCCCGTTGCATTTCATTGTTGATAGTGGAAGCCAAAAGAACCTCATCTTAGTTGTGGTTGTCAAACAGTTGGGGTTGTCGACAACACTACACCCATAGCCTTACAACACTGAGTGGCTTCTCCAGGGATGAGATCTCTGTGTCAGCCAGTAATGTCGCCTATCCTATGGCATCTAGCCCTTCAAGGATGAGGTAGTGTGTGATGTTTCCCCTCTTGATGTATGTGATGTTGTTTTGGGCCAACCATATATGTGGAAATGTTATGTTGTTTATGAGTCTTGACCCTGTAGTGTCATTATTACTATGGGGGGTCAACTCTATAGGATACCAGAGGTAGTTCCAACTACTATTCCACCAAAACAGTGCTGCAAGGTAATCTCTCATACTTCTAAATTCATCATCTTCACAATTTGTTCAGAGGATGAACAGAAGACCACTGCAACCACTGCAGCCTCAATACCTTCTATCTAGTAGAAGAAGATTGTAGAAGGGAAAGAAGATATTGCTTATTCACCTATGATGGTTCCTACACAATCCCCCATCAAGCCAAAATACAACAGGTTGGTTGAAAAAAATCAACCCCGCCAACAATAGATTCTTGACAACCATCCACAGAACAAGAAACACAACTTCTCCAACAAGAAAAGAAGCTCAATAATAATCAGATGTAGAAAATGATTTCCCCTCTTCCATGAGAAATCAATGCAATGGTGGCCACCCACCTGTTCCAAATTCCACTTGGCTCATCTTGACATTTTTCAGTTCAACACGTTTCTTTGTAATGGTGACATTTCTTTGTAATTATGGTTTATTCACTTTCGAGGTTGTCTTGAATCCCTACACAACATCCAGGTGGATATTGCTGGCCACCCATCTATTCCAACTGGATTATTTTGGTAGTTTTCATGTCAGTACATCTTTCTGTACTTCCTGGGCCGTTTTGAGGCCTTAAACAAGGTTTTTTGGGATTTCCACATTCAAACTATTGACGAAGTCAAAATTTGATGGCCTAATGTGTAGTTCTCAAAAATACCTTTCCAATGGGCCATCACATGCCTAAAACATAGATCATATGAAAACGTTATGACCCCAAGAAGTTGATGTACTAACTTACCACAATGGGGCCCACATGACTTTTGGCACTTCATCTCCTAGGGTTAGGTTTTTGGATGTATAGGGTTTTGGAATTCATGTTTATTGTAAAAAGCCCTTCATAGCCTCATTGTACTCATATTCTTGTGAATGAGCATAGCCATAAAATCTCTTCTCAGAGATAAGCTGTAACTATTCTAGCGATTTCATTCACTCTGTATTTTTACAGTCTCTATACATTTATTTTATTAATAGAAATTATGTATTGTTGTATTTATCTGTTTCTGGAAATATTTATGTGTATCTCATTGTAATATCTCTACTTTCATTTTGTTCTGAAAATAATCTGGATCAGTGGTATCAGAGAAGGATGCTCTTGATTGTTTTTCAGTGCATGTCCCCAACAAGGTACGAGTATAGCAAGTTGGGTCTCAAACTTGTCTCTCTTGAGGAAAATCATTCTCGCACACCCAAGAAACCCTCCATGGTGGAAGAAAATAAAAATGGTGGAGCAAAATATTCTATTAACCTATTTCTTGAGCAAGCTCTCACACGATAGAGGGATGAAATGATGGAGAATTTTTCCCACATCCTTCAATGCCTGCCGATAGAAACAAGTGAAATTTCATCAAGCGACCACTTTGAATGAACCTCTCCATTCAAGGTACAAGTTGATTATGATATTGTTGTATTTGAAGGTCATATAGATGTACATTCCCTAGAAAAATGGTTAAATATGATAGAAGGCTATTTCTCTGTTCACAAATTTTTTGACAGGAAAAAGATTACCTTCACACTCCTCAAGGATCTCCCCCATGTCAAACATTGGTTGGAAAATTTCTGGGAGAAAAGTTTCACAAAGGAATATGGAATATATGGTGCCCAACCCACTTGGGATTTTTTTGTGGATGCAGTCAAGGAAAAATATTTCTCTGTTGATAATTATGAAGACCAATACATGAGATGGATGACACTGCGACAATAGAGGGGAAAAACGTTGTTGTTGTTCACAAATACTTTCCATACCTTGCTCAAGAAGTTGGGTATCAAAGAATCTGAGTGACATCTAGTTTTGAAATACTGTGGGGATACACATATATACATCCAAACCAAAATGGATTTCCTAAACATCTCATCAATGGGAGCTGCCTATTGATACACTGCCAATATCGAGAAGAAATTTAGGCACCTGAACAAATGGGAGTTCGAGTCTACAAATCCACAATAACCAAAGCGTAATAAAGATGACCCTAACCAATAGCCTCTTGAAAACCAGTCCAAGACACTGGAAAATAAGGGTAAGGGAAAGACAAAGAATGAAAGTGGGAACTTGTGCAACTTCCAAAAAATCTCCTCGCACAACACTAATGAATGTCGCTCAAAAAATTCATTGGTGGTTGAGATCAAAGGCAAGGAGCCGAACCCTAATTCAAAATCTGATCTAGAAAATAATGAAAAAATGCAGATCATCGACATAGACCCCACTGCTACCGTCGCGACTGCATCAATTCAACCAAAAGAACCAACAGATCCTAAAGAGAGGGAGTGCCTCTTCCATTCACATATGTGGGTGAAAGGGACCCTTTTGCATTTCATTGTTGATAGTGGAAGCCAGAAGAACCTCATCTCAGTTGGGGTTGTCAAACAGTTGGGTTGTCTACAACACCACACCCGCAACCTTACAACATTGGGTGGCTTCGCCAGGGATGTGATCTCCGCGTTAGCCAACAGTGTCGCCTGTCTTATGGCATCCAACCCTTCAAGGATGAGGCAGTGTGTGATGTTTCCCCTCTTGATGTTTGTGATGTTGTTTTGGGCCAACCATATATGTGTAAACGTCATGATGTTTGTGAGTCTCGACCTTGTAGTGTCATTATTACTTTGGGGGGTCAGATCTACATGATACCAGAGGTACTTCTGACTACCGTTCCACCAAAATAGTGTCGCAAGGTAATCTCTCATACTACTAAATTCAATCTCTTCACAATTTGTTCAAAGGATGAACATAAGTCCACTGCAAACTCTGCAGCCTGGGAATCTTCTATCCAACAAAAGTAGATTTTAGAAGGGAAATAATATATTACTTATTCACCTATGATGGTGCCTACAAAATTCCCTGTCAAGCCAAGATACAACAGGTTGGTGGAACACATTCAACCCTGCCAACAATAGGTTCGTGACAACCTTCCACAGACCAAGCAATGCAACTTCTTTAGCAAGGCAAGCAACTCACCAAGATTCAGATTCAACAAATGGTTCCCCCTCTTCCCTAGGAACTCATCACAATGGAGACCATTTCTTCCTAAGGGGGGAGGATTGATCTAGGTGGATATTGGTGGCCACCCACCTGTTCTAANTAGCACGTTTCTTTGTAAGGGTGACATCTCTTTATAATTGTGGTTTCTTCACTTCTAGGGATATCTTGAAGCCCTACATAGAATCAATGTGGACATAGGTGGCCACCCACCTATTCCAACTGGCTTATTTCGGCAGTTTTCATGTTATTACATCTTAGTACTTCCGGGACCATTTTGAGGCCCTAAACAACGTTTTCTGGGCTTGCCATAGTCAAATTGTTGATTAATTCCAATTTTGATGGAATAATGTGTATTTCTCTAAAAGACCTTTCCAACGGGCTCTCACATGCCTAAAATGGAGATCGTATGCAAAATTTACGACCCCGATAAGTTGATGTACTAACTTACCCTAACGGGGCCCACATGACTTTTGGCGCTTCATCTCCTAAGTTTTTTGTTGTTGGATGTATAGGGTTTTGGCATTCATGTTTATTGTAAAAAGGCCTTCAAAGCCTCATTATACTCATATTATTGCAAATGGGTGTAGCCATCACATCTCTTCTCAGAGATAGGATGCCACCATTTTAGCGAGTTCATTCACTCTGTATTTTTATAGTGTCTGTACATTTATTTCATTAATAGAAATCATGTATTGTTGTATTTCTATGTTTCTGGAAATATTTATGTGTATTTAATTGTAATATCTTTTCTTTCATTTTGTTTCGAAAATAATCTAGATCAGGTTAATCATTTTCCTTTTCATGTTTTTGATGATTCCCTATTCTATGATTGTGAAGGTGAAGAAGTAAAGGAATCCTTGGATGGGATAGACCCTTCATGCTATAATAAAGGTGGTGATTTTATTGATGAGTTTATATCTATAGGGATACATAGGTGGGATGTGATTGGTCATGATGTGGATCCCATATTCGACATTGAAGGCCATTTCCAATTGTTTCCTTCACAACTATCATGTGAGATTGCTGCTAACTCTAACATTTGGCAACAAGGAAATGGCATGATTACCGATGAATTCCGAACACCCAAAGATGAATTAATGCATTGTTATCATAATGATTTCCAGTCATACCTTGAAAATTTTGATGAATATTCTCTTGAGAACTTGGATATAGTCTATGAAGAAGAGTTTCAACCACCATTGTGCTCAGTTTTTGACGAGGGTGAGGACATGGTTTACATGATGTAGGAAACATGTGAGGAGGTTTTCCAAACTTCTTCCTTTATTCCTTCATGTCACTATGTCACTAAAGAGACAACTAGAAGACATGTTTCTTGTCTCAATTTTTCTCTAAGGAAAATCCTTTTCTTAGAATTTAAGGGAAGGTTGAATACCTTAAGGAGAAGTTGTATATCTCAGTCTTTCAAATTTCCCCTAAGAAGTTGTCAGTCATCCTCTAGATTCTTGTTAGTCCCTTCTCAAACTTTAGACATTTATGAGGTCCAATGTAGTCAACCTTCAGACTCTTCGAGTCAACCTCTTGAGTCTTCGACCTTTCATGAAAGGTTTCAGAGATGGATCAAGCACTTTTTTGTGAATGTGACTTGGCATGATTATTTCCCTCCTGCCCGCTTCCATGAATTAGATTTTATGATTCCTTATGATATGATACATTCTTTAACTCATGTTGTTTTTATGCTTAACTTATCATTGTTTTGGTTTATGATGAAGCTAAGAGGAATGTATTATTATATATGGCTAGGATGCTTTCACTGGTTATATGATTATACCTAGCATTCAATTAGTAGGTAAGTATAGGTAGGTAGGCATTTGCATCCATTGTATATACCATTGCATATTATTCTAGTATAGTTAGTTACATTTATATATTTGCTTTACTTCATTTTTATATATGTATTTTGATGATCATATGTTAGATTAAATATACTTTCCCTTTTCATTTTATTTTATCACATGTGGACAAGGGGTGATATCACACCCTAGGTATTACTGACATCTTTTGTTGATATTTAGCAGGAACAGGTCATACCAGATATGTTGAGGTTCTCATGTGCTCTATGGTGAGCACATGTACCCGAGTAGGATCCAAATGTTACCCCCAACCTCGAGGAAACTAAGGAGATCATGTCTCGAGGTCCACAGGTTGTAGACATGGAGTGTCGAGATCCCTATGGATAGAGAATAGTCCTAGAGGGGCCCTTTCTTTTCATTGATGCATCCTACACATCACCAGCAACAACATCCACCACACTAGTGTGATTCCCACAAGGTAGTGGGTATTTCGCCATGAGGTAATGAGTCCAGGTATCATGGTACCTATCACTCTGATATTTAAATCATTTGAACATGTTACAAAGGACATTTATTTATTTAAGGACATTTTCTTGGAATTTATGCTCTTTGCCTTATTTAAACCTGAGAGGGGTGTCATTGTTTCCTAGTAAGTTGGTTTCCCTCGGGAATAGTTTTCTACTGGGTGGTTCTTTGAAAAGTCATCGTTCGTTCCCTACCATACTTGTCACTTTCCATACTTATTTCCTCCATCTCCCCATCCTTTTGGGATCTTTGAGTGTATTGAACCAAGAAGGGATTGTACCTTACCTCACGGGAAGAAGGGCATGAAGGCCTAGAGGGTAAAAGTAGCTGAAAAAAGACAAAATCCAATCATAAAAACTTTGAGATTCTTTTCCCAAGGATCCTCAAGAAGGAAATGAAATTCTTCTATGTAGGAAATTGGGGACCCACAAAATGAATGATAATGAACACTCAAGGTGTTAGTTGGGGGATATGATGTCTCATCACGAGCCAACCTTTCATGATCATAGGTATTTAGCGATATGACATTACCATCATATGGTCACCAAGCCAGGGTAGTGGCTCTCACTTGCATGATTGAGGGAAAGGGGGTCTCATCACAACCCAACCTTCTCATTTCCATGAGGTATTTGTGAATGACACTGTCATATCTGGACACCAAGTTTAGACAGTGGCCTCCAACTAATTCCTTGAAACATGAAATAAACATGAAAGAAAAATATAAGAAGAATAATGGAAAACAAAAGAGCTTGGAAAAAATTGCATTTGAGGACAAGGTGCAGCTCACCCTCCACAAAGGCACCCATAGGTAAGACAATACAAACCCTTGTATGTCATGAAACCCATGCCCAAAGGTTTACCCCACACCATCTCACATACACACATGACTAGGATAGGATCCACCTAAGAGACACCCTAGACCTGGGAGTCATTAACCCAGTAGGGTATCTTGAGACCCTTCCCAAACCTAAATTTGGCAAGTTGTATAATGTCTTTGAGCATTTGTTTGGTTTAGGGGGGTTTGATGCACATGTTCGGGTTCTTTGATTATTAGATGTGATATAGTTTCTATGATACTTATGAGTCATGGACCCCTAGAGGGAGTACTTTTTGTCTTTGCAGGACTTTTCTTGGTGGGAAGATATTCATGAGGAGATGACTAGTTCAGACCTTCATGAGGGCCTAGATCTCATGGTTGGATGCTGAAACTCCGAGCCTGGGGCATGATTGGTGTGACTGATTTGCACATTGAAGAACGAATTTGTTTCCTTAGGAGGCACTCTGGCAGGCCTAGATGGACGATTTCCACCTATCTTCACTTGGACGATGTCCTTTGGAGGCCTGGAGACCACCCATATAATTCATGCCCTCATCTTTTGGGTCGAGGGTTTCATGGATATGACTTTCTAGTGAAAGAAATGACACTTAATTAGCACAATGTTTGGAAATTGATGGCATGTCATGGCCCTAGGAGGCCCAACATTCCACTTTTCAGGGCTAGAGATCCCACCTTAGATCTCAACATCACCTTAGAAGGGGTATGACATCACCATACTAGGGGTTTATTGATGTATTTTTGTAAATTTTAATTAAAAGGGAAAATTTTGTAAGGTTGGCCCTGTATTTTGCTTAAAGTTAATTTTAGGTCAGAATTTTGTATAAATAAACAAAAGTGCATTCATTTTTCATCATAAATCTCCCCTCACAAGAGGGAGGGCTGGAATTTTCACCCTAGTGGCATACTTTGGCTGAAATTTGTGTTATTTTGGAGTTTATGGTGTCTTTTTCTCATGCACTAGGCTTGGGGGAGCTTGCTTATGATGTTTCTTGGCTATTTTGGTGGTAATCTATGCAAACTAGGGTTTTTCATGCTTGATTATTCTTGGTGAAGTAAGTAAATACTGCAATTTGTTTATGCATTAAATGTTTGTGGTCATGTTTACTTATGCATATTAAAGATTATGAAATTTCTTGCTAATAAACCCTATGAGAAGGAACATAAGGTATTTCTTCCTTCTTTATATTGCCACTTATTGTTAAGAACCTTTTGTTTAGATTAAGGCTTCTAGATCCCTAAAGTGATAGCACTTTAGAAGTTCTTTTCTATAGGCTTGCTGCATAAATTATATTTCAATAGTCTAAAGAAGGAGAAATTCGCTAGAGCCTAGAAGAGCCTACTCTCTAGCTGAATTTTTCCTTGAGGCTTTGGATCCTTGAAGACTTAAGGTGATAGTTTTCAAGGTTTCACCTCATTTATCTTTAGAGAAGTATAACCATTAAATTCTCCAATTTATTTTCTGTTATTAAAGACTCCATATCCCAAAAGGCACTTCTCTACTTTCTCTTGTGAAGGATTGTGACCAAACAACTATCAAACCCTTGTGCCTAAACCTTTTACTAACCTTTTCTAACCCTAGCCTAGACTAATTTGCTGATTTGATTTCTGTTGTTGTAAAACACTGCTACAACCATTCTAATTTCTGCAATTTTTTTGCATAACTAACTTTAAATGCTAGCTAAACCTACCAGCATTTGCTTATGACAATTAATAATCATTCTACATAATAAATGATAATTTTTCATTGTCTTTTTCAAACGTTTCTGTAGTCTTTTTATTGCAGCTGTTACAAATTATCATTTTCTGCTGTAAAATTTATTTATGCTGCAATTGTATATCAGCTAGCATAATCTTACATTGTCTATCGTCTATTGAGGATTTACTATCATTTTTGTACTTAAAATTTCCATATATATGCTCTGTTGTTCTTGTTTCGGGAAGGTACACAAATTATTCTTCTTTTTCCTAGTTCTCTCAGACATAGACCTTGTGACCTTGGTAGCCAGTGAGAGGGGGGATAAATTCGATCATAACCTTAGGTTTCCATCCCTTTAGGTTATCGGGGATGCCTCCCCTAGGGTAGACCTCTTTTTGCTCCTAAAATGTGGGGATATATTACTGAGGTGATAGTGGTAGGACATCCTATTTTTTATGCCAATATTGTCTCACTTGCTTTGGGCTTTGGGAAAGTACATATTGTGTGATAACACTCCCTTTTAGGGCTTACCCGTAAATACTAGTTGTGCTGACCTGTAAAGACTAGTTGGGCCAACCTATATTTTCTCACTGGGTTGTTTGATATAAAAATTCATATCTCCTTATTCCTAAGGAGTTAGATGGATTTCCATATATCGTTGGAAAGGTCACAGAATAATATTTCCAACCATATAACCTATGATCTTATTTGAGCTAGGTATTTAGAGTAAAAAGTCCTTCAAAGATAGGGTGTCCAAACTGAGCATCAAAAATCCAAAAATAATATTTCCATCAATCTCCTTCTTGCAATATTTATCTTGGAAATATGCAGTCTCCCCTTTCCTTTGACATCAACTAAAATAATATTTCCAACAAATCATGAGATAAGTGTTGAAATATTTTAACATCGAAGAATATTATAATTATATTGGAGTTATTATCTTTTAGATCAAACCCCCTTTTGTGGATTGATCATATCGGGTCTTGTATAAGACCAAATCCCCTTTTGTGGATTGGTCAAATCATATTTATATGGTGGTATTTGTAAAGTCGGCCCCTAGGGTTTATAAAGTGTTTTTAACTACTCTTAGAAGAAGTCATCCCTACTAAGTGAAGAGACATAACCATAGCACCTCCTCAACTAGTATTTATAAGTGAAGATGGCACCTCACTTATTCATTCACTCACTCACTCATATAGTGCACATATTTTGAAGGAAGTTGCAGTTACCGGAGGAAGGAGAAGAGAGGTGCATGCTCAGTCCTAGTTAATTCTTGGTGTCTTGGTCTTAGTCTTGGCATTGTATTGGCAAATATATTATTGAGGAAGTTTTTTTTGGGTTTTCTCCCCCATGAGGGTTTCCCAGGATAAAATGATGTGTACCTTGTGATTGTGTTTCTTTTAGTGATCCTCCTTATGCTATATTTTTGGAAATGCATTGATGTTTTGGAAATGCATTGAATGATCATGTAATTTGGAAATAACCTAATAACAATACTAAAACTCAACATGGTATCAGAGCTTGAATGAATAGAGAACCTTTCACTGGGTATCTAAAAACATCATTGTTGTTGTAGAAGGAAATTAGGGCTTTTTACTGAAGATGAATTTCTGACCAAAAACCATATAGGGAAGTGAACCCTACCCTAGCACATCCTTTGGAAGCTTGAGTGCACTTTTTCAGTGGCCAGACTCTCCAGAAATTCAGACCCTATTTTTTGCTGATACCAGAAAACCAGAAAACCGGAAAAATAGGAAACTAGAACCAATACCAGAAGTATGAGTCCAAAATTTCATAGGTCACTTTTCAAGGGGTAAAACTTGGAATTTTCTGAAATAGACAACTCCAACAAACTCACCTCAATCCAGTGCATTTAGTCCTTGGATCAAAATTCAAAAATTTGGAGTTTTAAAAATTAGGGTTTCCTCATAAAACCCTAAGTTGCAGTTGTAGTGCCAATTCCTTCATGCCAATTGTAGCACCAATTGCAGTGCCAACACCAGTTGTAGTACTAGTTCTAGTGAAAGTTTTTGTGAAGCATTGAGACTGATTTTTATTGTCCTAGTGTGACTTACCCTAACAAATCTCCAGCTAACTTTAAGTTACAAGTTGAAGCACCTTTGAAGTTTTAATGTTTCTTTATTTCCTGCCGCTACTTTCGGATGGTGCCACTACCTACAGATGCTGTCAGAGGTATGTACTTAAATATGTTTAAACTGTATCATTATTTTAAGGGGTACTTGCAAGATCTTTTTTCTAAGAAAAAATCATAGATCTAGAAGGATCTCAGATCCAACACATTTAGAGGAACTATGCACCCCAAGTTTGATTACCTTGATATGCCTCTACTTGTTATGGAATTATTGTGATCTTATGAATACCTAGGTTTCATTTTGATATGTGTAAGTTATCATACTAACCAATGGTCAAAATTAAAGTCAAAGTATTAGATTGTTTAAAGTTGAGGTTATAGAGATTATTCCCTAACTCAAATTTCTTTCAAGATAACATATTGTCTTAGTATATAGGACATGTTGAAGAAAATACTTGTCATATTGAGTGAAGGAGACTCAGAAGAAAAGAAAAAACACTCATTCTTGAGGACAAAGACCCCAAGTTCCAGGTTTGATTGATTAATTTGATAAGATTCAAATTTTCATATGCCAAGTTTGATAACTTACAAGTAAACATTATAGTTGTGATAACAATTTTTGAAAAGTTTTATACTTGGTAGCATGTGAGCATTATCAAGATAAATGCTTATTGTAATCATTTACCATATATAACCAACATCTCCTCTAGGAGAAACTTGTTGTTTTGTTTCCAGGTTACCATGGAGGACTGATTGATCACAACACTAGAAGAGTGATTGATCACAACACTAGAAGGGTGTTTCTCTCATTTCCTATTATTGTATTTCTTGTTGGAAATATGGCTACAACAGAGATGACGCAGATGATCAAGGCGCAGATAATCAAGGTTGTCATTGATGGCAATCGATTGTTTATAAAGAAC
>JASDQU010588654.1:52905-74969 GCA_032191745.1 Picea mariana
AATCCACCTCAAGCGGAGGTGCCACCCCTTTAAAGGTACAGATCAATTTTGTTATTCCTATATTTGAAGGTCAAATAGATGCAGATGTTGTAGATAAATGGTTAAACATTCTAGAAGGGTATTTTTCTGTCCACAACTTTTCCGATAGAGAAAATATTACATTTGTGCTCCTCAAGGCCGTTCCCCATGTCAAAGATTGGTGGGATAATTTCCGTGAACAAAAGGAAATAGAGGGATCCACATTATTTGCAGTTTCACTCACTTGGGTTTCCTTCAGGGATTCTATTAAGGAACAATACTACCCTTTTGGAAGTTATGATGACTTGTATACAAGATGGACCACACTGTGGTAGGAAAGAGACCAAACAATGCCAAAGTTCACTAATGTCTTCCATACCTTGCACACCAAGTTGAGTATCAAAGATTCTGAGCAACATTTGGTACTCAAGTACCATGATGATCTCATTTGGACATATCATCATTAGGCATGGCCTATCGATATGTCGTCAAAATCGAGCAGAAACTGAAAAAAAGACACAACAGTTTAGGTCTGGGAACCCCTCACAGTAAAAGCAGGGCAAGGGCAACCCCAACCTGCAAATCAAAGGATAGAGAAAATATGGGAAAACTTAGGAAAACCAATTCAAGTAACAAGAAAAGAAGGACAATGGGAAGATAAAGAAAGATACTGGGAAGTGGTGCGACTTCCACAAAAGCCCCTGGCATAACACTATTGCTTCCCACTCAAAGCAGTCATTGGTGGCTGAGATAAAATCCTTTAAATAAGATGTGGGTTTTGACTCTAAGTTAGAACCAGAAAATGGGAGACAAATCATTAACACGAGACCCAGTTCCACCATTTTTACCACCAAGATCCATCCCAGTGAACCTGATGAGCCAGAGGAATGCAAACACCTCTTTCATTCACAAATGTGGGTAAAAGGAAATTCGATACACTTTATTGTTGATAGAGGTAGCCAAAAGAACCTCATATCAGCAGAGGAAGTCAAGAGGCTAGCCCTGTCAACAACACCACACCCGCAACCCTACACCATCAGATGTCTCCGTCAAGGAAGTGATCTTCACGTTGTTGACGATTAAAACTGCAATGAAGTTTTGCCCGCAAAGTGTTGCTAAAGCCTATTATTATAAAATCTAAATAATACTAGTAGGTGGGACGCCCTTGTAGATTGGAGATAAAGTCTGGTGCTTATTTGATGTTGTTCTACTGTTAGACACTGCTTACATGGTGATATAATCTTGGTTTATTGGTGATTAAGAAGGCATGCTCTGTGTTTTTGCTTCTCTATGCTCAAGTTTTATTTTACAATGACCTATGTTATCCTTGTTATCACCGCTATATGTTATTGGGATCTATTACTAGGAGACCTGCACAATAAACATGTTAGCAATAACATACACAAGAAATTGGAAAAGGGAAAAAGGCAATTTAAAAGAAAAGGGAAGAAACTAAAACCATGATATATACTATACTACATGCACCAATTTTTAATGATTTGTTGTTATCCTAGCTATTAAGTTAGTGGCTATGCGATATTTTTTTAGTTATATAGTTGATATGCATGTTGATTATGTTATGGCATAAGTTGATGTGGATTGCGCTATTGGTGATGGTTCGATACATGGTTTACTTAATTGGATTATATAGTTGATATGTAATATGGTCAAGTTGGAAATGGAAGGTATGATGTGAGTGGCGCGTTTGACAAGTAATAGATTCCATTTCCAATGCATGGTTTAAATGAATGGTTGATGAATTAATGGCTGGCATGTACTAATGAATTAATTGACTATTGGTGTAGGAGACGTTCATTTACTGCACATCACCCTTACTCCTTCCGTTGGCTGCCACCCTAGTCGGGCTATTGTTCAACCTTGCTGTTGTGGTTATGCTTCGATTTTCAAGTAGGGAGGAACCGCTCGACCAACTCGCGTTTTAAGGTGCTTGGATTATAGGTATGTATTTTTAGCCATCCATGAGTCTGATCTATTTATGAAATGGATATTGGCTCGAATGTATGGTTTGTGCTTTCCTTAAGTATTGCAACTATGTAAAATTGTGATTTTTGGAATCAAGCGTGATGGTTTTCTATGCAATAATGTTGAAGTCATAGTGTTATTGGTCATCCTGGGTGTTAGTAGCCATAAGGGATCTCTGGTATCCTTACTGGTTTAGCTGGAGGGTTTTTGTTTGGTATTGGGTGGTTGGTTGTCTTCACGCATTCGTATGACCTTACCCGGTCTTCCATTTTTATGGGGTTTTAATGGTTGGAAGCACTCTGTGTCACTGCGTTTTGTTCACTTGGGAATTGGGCTGTTGTCACTATAAATGGTTGCGCAGTGGGTTATAATTTTTTATCACTGTGATTGTGTGTTTAGAATTTTCAAATGCGAATGTTTCATCTTGGTGTTTTGGGTGGCTTTCCACTATGTATGATATGGATATTTTGGGTTGCGCACTCAGAGATAGTCACAGAGTTTTAAACATGGCCTTGTTGTAATTCGATTATTTGTATTATGAAGTCAGATATGTTGTTTCTTTCTCATTGTGTTGGATGAATAACCCAACATTTTAAATGTTTAGATTCAAAGAAAAATTTGGACCTGTATATTCACAGAAATCAAATTGTGTTTTGTTGAATGGTTGTATATTTCCCAGTTTAGTGTGAGTTGAAATGGTTATTGGTTATCCGGTTGTTTAAATGACAAGCCAGGATCTTCGCAAAATGAATATGGATCATTGTATTGACTGTCCATTGGGTATGTTAAATGAATGTCATGCACCGTGATAGGCATGAGTGCTGTGACAGTATGACTGTGGTGCAGCTTAATTATTAAATAAATGTAAAGACAGAATCAAGCATGATTTTTATGCCCACATTTGATGAGTGAAGTGAAAGTAATTGACTGTGTATTTACTTGGAAATTGATTATGGATAAATGGTAGGAAATAGATCTCCCCTATAGATTGTTGCAGAATGCATATTGTTTTGATTGATTGGCACCGTGTAAATATTTGGTTATGAACAATGAACCGGTTAATACACAATAGTTGTTATTGGATCACAATGGTCATTTCGTTGGTGTATTTCCTTTTTCAGAATTGTTATATGGATTACTTAATTAATTTTATGAACAATACCCACTCTCATTCTCCACCATTATTTCCATTTTCGCTAATTACAACCCCATCGCCTTCCCACATTCATTTTTCACTCCCCGTTCTAAAATTGATTACAGTCGAGAAAAATTCTGTGTTGAAGCAGTTGGCAGTAACAGTCTGTTGGTTGAATTATAGTGATGTTTTCTTTGGTTTGCATTTGATTGTTGTTGTCTTTGAGAAGTAACCATTTTTTTTTTCTTCCCCTCATCATATCATGTTTCGCTCAATACAAACACCTCACATATCCCGAGATCCTTTATTCATCCCCTGCTCATTGATAAACAATTAAACAATTTGGATGGATTGGATTGCATGAGTCTGATACATTGCTGAGCCAAATCTATTTCATACTTTTAAGACTTGTCATGTATGGTTATTTAAAAGACTATCTGGTAATCAATCATGCATGCATGAATGAGTTTTTTCAACTGAGGTAGCCATGGTCGAGGAAACCGAGGGAGAGGTAACTGGAACAGAGGCCCAAGAAGGCCAAGGTTCTCCATACATTTTGATGCTGACTCACAAGAGCTTGGCTAGTTGTTTCAGGCCGGATTTTTCAATTGGATTGGGAAAGGAGTGGTCCAACCTAGGCCTGAAAGTCCTCCTTTGCAAGTTTCTCAAGCCTCCGGTATCCCTATTCCTCCTCACGTCTCATTGCAACCCGAGGTTCCTGAAAATGATGGATGGCAAGAGATTGTCCACCCATCAGTCTCCCAACATCGTGGCTAGCCTAATTTATCCCTACCAACTCCTCCACATATTAACCCCATTGTCCAAGCTTCCCCCCACTCACCAGTGCAGTCCTCTCATGCTAGCAAAAGGTTGAAAAAGGAGGCCCACCATGCCCTTGACAAAGGAAAAGCCATTGCTGCCCCTTCCTCACCCTCTAATGGCTCTGACAAATCCGTGTATTCCCGGATGCATTTGAGAAACGATTGTTCCCATGTGATCAGCGATATTAGGCCTAAAGGCTCAGCGCAGCCAAAGGCAAATTCAGGAAAATCAAAGGGTGACAACAACAATCAAGGAAATATTACATCTAAGAGTGGGAAATATGGCTTTTGAATTTTTATTTTATTTATTGTTGATGACAATTGACTTCAGGAATTTTTGGATAACATGTTTTATTTTTGGATATATGAGTAATACGTTTTTTTGAAAATAATTTCAAATATCATGACCTAAATTGTCAAATGTGAATATTATGATGGGATCCACAAGGAATTGTGTTTTTCTTAACTAACTAGTTATGTTATGATTGTTATGAGCTAAAGGGAGTCACAAAGGGTGCCACCTACTTGTTATTATTTATTTATAACCCTTATTATGATTATTACTTTTCCCCCTTAACTAAAAAGTTGGTTGAATCTTTAGTTAACTTAACTAATGAGGTGGTTCAACTACCTCAACCAATTCTAATTTGCTTAAAGGTAAAAGGAAAGGGAGGAGCAAGAGGAGGATAGAAGCATAATCATACTAAGGTTTGCTCTTTGAGTTTATGTTGAGATAGTTTAGTTTTCATTCATTCATTTATTCATCACAAGTCTAATTCTCTTTTATGATAGCAGGGTTATTATAGACAACAATATTCAGGGCTGAATTACATCATTCAGACACTTGTTTTTTAGAGGGGATGATATATCTTTGATAGTCTGTGTAGATTTGTCTGTTTGTGAAATAGTTTTCATGACTGACAAAGACTATTGTGCAAAGTTGAGTAGGTAATAATCTGTGGCAAGCTGATCCAGCTTTTAGAGTTCAGTTTTGGTTTTCTGTCAGAGGTCCTTTTGTATGTTCCATCGGGGATGTCTAAGTTTGACTTTGGTTCAAAATTTCTGTATGAGATTTTGTAAAGAAAATGACTCTTTGGTGAATTGGAATGAAATAAAGGATTGTTTTATGTCTCATCTGTCTTGATTATCATATTGGTGTCTTTACTTCTATATTTGCATTTATTTTAGAAATTGTTATATTCAGAAAATTACATAAAAAGTAAATTTCCAACAAGCTTTTCTATTGATAAAAGACTAGCCTAAGAACTTGTAATTAATACTTGTGAGTTAGGATGTTATTTTTTTTGGCTATAAACATAGGGTGATATTCCCTTCTATTTTTCTTTAGCCAAGCAGAATCTGAAAATGCTTGAGTAAGATCATTTCATATATTTTCCTCAACATTTATTTCGCGACCATACTGGGGAAATCTTCGATATCTCTCTGGTTAATTTTTATACTCGATTTTCATCGATACATCTTTATTTTTCTGTTATTGATTCTTTGACTGTTCCTGTTGCAAGGCAACCCAATATTGAGCCCAATATTCAAGATCAAAATAGCATTTTTTTAAATTTGTTTAATACCATCTTAGATGCTGCCAATACCCATGGTGAGCTTAACCATTCTTGGGCATCAATTGAACGAGATATTAGTGCTCAAGAACAATTGGAAGCTAGACGTAGACAACCTAGAAATCAACAGTGACCCTTTTGTTTCTTCAAGTTTTGGCCTTTCTTTCATGTCCTTAGACTCTCGTGCTTCTAGAAGAAGAAGAGGCTTCTCACCTGAAATCAATCCTATTGCTGAAATAGGATGAAGAAACGTCGTGTTGTCTGCACAACAAAGTGCTCTAAGGAGGAGTTTATCTGATTCATCTAGTTCATCTTTCTTTCCCTCATCTATAATCCATAAGATGGCATCTACTGGTGGTTCTGGTGGCACTGGAAGTTCTCCATATTCTCAATCTTCATCGTCATCAGTGATTGGTAGCTTATATAGCCACCATATCCTTGTACAATCTACCACAAACTCCACCAAAGTCATTAAAAAGTATGGGATTTTTTAGTTTGAAGAAGATGCCACAACCACACCATGGCATGTGTCCTCTCCTCTTAACCTAGCACCTGCTACTCGTCCACTTCCAAAATTTAAAGATCACCTTCCTAGGTTTCAGGAAATAACACCGTCAGTACAAACGAACACCTGGTGGAATTTTCTAATGCTTGTCATAACATAGGGGCCAACTACAATGATACTTTCATGCGCATATTCGTAAATTCCTTGGAAGGAAAGGCTGTGGTTGATTTCTTTGACCTTCCTCCTAAGATTATATCTACTTGGGAGGAGTTAATCTATTGGTTTCGATCCAATTATGGGTAATCTAAGAGCCCATTCGAGAAGTTAAGGGAGTATAATAACATTACCTATAAGGATGGTGAAACCATCAAGTCTTTCAACTTGCGTTTCACCAAGTTATACAATCAAATCCCCGAACTCATTCACCCTCATAACAAAGCCAATTTCATGTATTACTACAATGCATTGCCTTCCCCCTACCATCATAGGCTTGAGGAAAAATCCATTAATAATATCGGTTCTGATCTGCATACTTTCTCAGAGTATGAAGAACAACTTGAAAGAACTGATCTTCCCCAGGGAGAATCGGTTAGACAAACATACATGTCCACCCTCTTACAGCTAGTACAAGACATGAACAATCATATGATATCGTATGAGTGGAAAGGAACTGTCTCCTCCTTCACCCCCGGAGCTTCATCCTCTTTTGCACCCCCCTTTATAAATTCGGTTGAAAATAATTTTCAGCCTAAGGCTATCTTGCCTCGGAGTTGGTGTAACTTTTGCGAGGAACACCATGAAGAAACCACATGTGAGGTAAAGAAGAGTGACAGAGATAAGATATTTGGTAAAAGACCAGAAGCTACCATCACTTTCCTATATTTTGAAGAGCCATAAGATGTCATGGTCATCAACACTAGGAACAAAGCCTATGCTCCCAAGGGAAAATTTGATCCACCCCACAGTTCTTCTACCCCGAGCTCATCCTCAACCACTGCTACTCTCCAAGTTCCTAAGTTTCCTGAGAGTCAAGGAATCACTCCTCCTCTCCCCTCTTCCAAATACAATATCTTGAATCAGTTGGCCAACATCAAAGAAGATGCAACCCTTCTAGACATGGTTGTCATCCCTGAACAAAAGATGCATCTAAAACAATTCATGGAAGGAAAAGCTTTCGTCGTAGCCAATCTTTCCGAAGAGGTAAATGAAGAGGATTATTTTGTAAATAAAGTAGGTGTACATAACTTTAGATACCATGTAAAAAATACCCCTTTCTATAATTTTGTAAAGATTATGGATAAAATTGCCCACTGTTGCCTCATTGATGGTGATTCGGGCCCAAGTGTGATGTCAAAGATTATTATGGAAGATCTAGGCTTGTATTGTACAAATGAAAACGCCAGAAGCATGCTCTCCTATAATATTCTACAACAAACAACCATAGGTGAGATTAAGGACGTGACCTTGGTTTTATGCACTCATCTTGAGATAAGATCAACCCTCATCATTCAGGTAATTGATATGCCTGTCAGCAATTACTCAATTATCTTGGGAAGAGATTGGAAAGCCTTAACAGGTGGATACCTCTCACTCGAAGGGACACATTTATCTGTTACTCGGAATGGAAAGAACATTATATTGCTTAGAGAGGGAATAATTTCACCCTACATAGAGATTTTTCCGCAATCTAGCGTAAACTATATTGAAGAGGACCTAGGAGTGTATTCCATCTTTGCTGAAGAGGATAATATTCTTTTGGAAATAATCGATTTAGATGATGATATGTGGCATATGCAATTTTATGGTTCACACTCTAATGAAGTTAATGGGGATGGAATTATCTTGGTCTCCCCTGCAGAAAGAATTCATAATCTGTCTTATAGGTTAGAGTTTGCTTGTACAAACAATGTCACTAAGTTCGAAGCTTTATTATTAGGCATTGAAAACGCCCTTAATCTTGGTTATGGTCACCTTTCAATTTTTAGATATTCTGAGCTTGCTTTGAACTTAATACAAAAAATTTTCTCTCCTAGAAACAAGCTGATAGAACGATACTCCCAAACTGCTTGGGTGCTTATCTCGAACCTTTTATCCTTCAACATCACTCATGTTAAGAGTGAGTTGAATTCAATGGCTGGTCGATTAGCTATCTTTGTAGCTTCTCCTAATCAACAACGTTTACCTCGTAGGCCTGACTATTCTTTTCAATCTCTATATCATCCATATATCCCTGACAATGTAGAATCTTGGCAGGCCCTCCCTAACAATAAGAGCATTTTTTCTTTCATTCAAGATGAACCTTTTAAGCCCGAGGAGATTATATCCATAGAAAACAATAAAATTCCTGAGGGATTTACTCCTCTTGAGAGTTCGTTTTCATTAAGTGATGTAGGAAATAAGGAAGAACATAAAGAAGAGGAGTTACGAAAGAAGGTGGTTGAAACCATCTCCATGAACATTAGGACACCTGAATCTTCAATGAATGTTAAAATAAATGTCCAATGTTTTGATAAAGAAGATATGAGATTTGTCGAGCTACTCGGTGGATTTCAAAATGTTTTTGCTTGGTTTTATGAGAATCTTCGTGGTTTTCATCTAGGTCTTATTCATCATACTATGAAACCAGCTAGGAAAAAACAAGGACTTGTTAACTCTGCACTAAAAGAAACCTTTCAAAGGGAGTTGAGAAATTTCTTAAGGGCTAGGATTATTTTTTCAGTCCACCGAATGGGTTTGAAATTGGGTACCTGCTTCACAGACCACTAATCATATTAGAACCTGCATTCATTTTCTCACCTTCTCTCAGGATATTATGAGAAATATTTCTCCCCCCCCCCAATACAAGAATAATTCTGTAGCAGGTCGTAGAGTTACAGTTGAAGCCCTTACTTGGTTCTTGGTTACAATAAAATCAAGGTAAAAGGGAAAAACGTTCACAAAATGACCTTTATTACTAATTGTGATACTATGTCTTACAAATGCCTACTTTTTGGCTTACTTGATGCAAATACCGATTTTAAAAGGCCTATACACACAACTTTCGATGAATTGGTCAGTCCCCATATTTATCTTGATGATTTAATCATGTGCGTCAAGGGGATAATGATTACATCATAATTTCAAGTGTTCAGTCCTTTTCAAATTTCTTTTGTCTAGGACACTAACTCTTACATTTTGAAGGATTTACAGAAGCAATTATTTTCTTACAACACTAGCAGTCCTCGCTTGAAATATTGTGAGGGACCAACGTGAAAAGTTCAAATGCTGATTGGATTCTCTGTATATTAGTAGCTTAGCTCTTCTTTCATTTTGTGCTATTTTATTTTCTTCTTTACAGTAGGTTGATTTATGCTTTCTTTTTCAAAAATTTTCTTGCCGCTTCTTCATTCTTGTCTTTTATTGTTGTTGTTTTAATTTTTGCATTTTTTTTTCTTCTGTCATGATTTTGTTTCCTATCATATTTTAGTTAATTTGGTCAAGATAGGATGTTGGATCGATTCTGCCATAGTGACACTCTTGCAAAGCATTGTAAGTCAATAAAAATCAATCTTACACAACTGTTATGATGTCTCCTCTGAAGAACCCTTGAAATTGTTATATATTTATATTGTTGTCTTGTAAAGAATTGGTTATCTCCCGCTTCTTCTTGCCATTTCTTCATCCATTGAGATTTTAAAAGAAAGTCTATTTTTTTTTCCTTGAAGTGAGAGAATATCTCGATTGAATGGTTATGCACATAGTGGTAAAACCTCCTCATACTTAACACTTTTCATGAATTATTCCCAAATTCTCGGTCATATTTCCATTAAATCCACTCACTTCCTCCTGTTGCATAATATTACTAATTATTTCTTCTTGACCTGTTGTTCTTGGTCCGTGAAACCATGAGTTATGAGTTCTAAATCCGTTGAAAACAAATTTCCCTATGGAGTCGCCAATTTGTTGACGATTAAAATTGCAACAAAGTTTTTCACGCAAAGTGTAGCTAAAGCCTATTATTATAAAAGATAAATAATACTGGTAGGTGGGACCCCCTTGTAGATTGGAGATCAGGTTTGGTGCTTATTTGATGTTGTGCTACAGTTCGACACTTCTTACATGGTGATATAATCTTGGTTTATTGGCGATGGAGAAGGCATGCTCTATGTTTTGTGATTCTCTAGGCTCAAGTTTTATTTTACAATGGCCTATGTTATCCTTGTTATCACTGCTATATGTTATTGGGATCTATTACTAGGAGACCTACACAATAAACATGTTAGCAATAAAATACACAAGAAATTGGAAAAGGGAAAAAGGAAATATAAAAGGAAAGGGAAGAAACTAAAACCATGTTATATACTATACTACATCCATCGATTTTTAATGAGTTGTTGTTATCCTAGCTATTAAGTTAATGACTATGTGATTTGTTTTTTGTTATATAGTTGATATGCATGGTGATTATGTTACGGCATAAGTTGATGTGGATCGTGCTATTGGTGATGGTTTGATACATGGTTTACTTAATTGGATTATATAGTTGATATGTAATATGGTCAAGTTGGAAATGGAAGGTATGATGTGAGTGGCGCGTTTGACAAGTAATAGATTCCATTTCCAATGCATGGTTTAAATGAATGGTTGATGGATTAATGGTTGGCATGTTCTAATGAATTAATTGACTGTGGGTGGAGGCGACATGCATTTACTGCACGTCACCCTTACTCCTTCTATTGGCCGCCACCCTAGTCGGGCTATTATTCAACCTTGTTGTTGTGGTTATGCTTCGATTCTCAAGCAGGGAGGAACCGCTCGACCAAATCGCGTTTTAAGGTGCTTGGATTATAGGTATGCCTTTTTTGGCCATCCATGAGTTTGATCTATTTATGAAATGCATATTGGCTCGAATATATGGGTTGTGCTTTCCTTAAGTATTACAATTGTGTAAAATTGTTATTTTTGGAATGAAGCATGATGGTTTTCTCTGTAATAATGTTGAAGTCATAGTGTTATTGGTCATCTTGGGTGTTAGCAGCCATAAGGGCTCTCTGTTATCCTTGCTATTTTAGTTGGATGGTTTTTGTTTGGTCTTGGGTGGCTGGTTGTCTTCACGCATTTGTATCACCTTACTCGGTCTTTGGTTTTTCAGGGGTTTTAATGGTTGGAAGCACTCGGTGTCATTGTGTTTTGTTCACTTGGGAATTGGGTTGTTGTCACTATAAATGGTTGCACAGTGGATTATATTTCTCTTTCTCGACCCTATTTGCACCTCAGCGTTGTAGTTGGTTGACTAGAGAGCCACGAGGGTTATACCTTGCATGTATTAAATATCATGATTACCAAGCCGAATTAGAGATTTTATTTTCTGTTCATAGCCCCTCCAATTGTGGGATTTGTTACCTTGTCCATGAATAAATTGTGGTTCTCTCTTTGTATGCACCGTTGGTCTCAGAGGTTTTCACCATTGAAAGGAGTTGGCTCTAGCTTTCCCTGTGTTGGCCACAGAGAAAACCCTTAACTCTACAAGTCTAAGGGTTGATAGAGAAGACCGACATGGTCTGCTGCGTTTACTATTGGTTATTGTTGATGGGTATGTATTGTCAACAGAATTGATTACATGCTCGCCCAATTGATCATGTGACAATCGTGTCAATTTTGGTATCTAGTCATTGCCTGTGTTATTACAATGGATACACCCTACATGGTTAATTGGACAGATCAAATACATAGTCATTTTCTTAGTGTTTTGATAACCCAATATTGTTTTTAATTAAGAAATTCATAGCCTTGCTTCATGTCGATGCATGGGTATGTGTGGTTTCCACAGCATGTTAGGTCGGTTGTTGATTATTACAACAGTCCAAATAATAGGCTCAGCATGGGATTGGTAGATTGGTTGATACGCAGTCACTGTGTTTTTCACTTAATATTATTTGGATGTTAAACTCGACATTGGTTACAATTGTTTAATGATCTTTGTGCATAATGTATTTGTATGTGTGATGTTCCTACACCATGAATAAATGGTCACTATAACTATGAGTTTTTTTTTTAGCCAAACGGTTATTGCAACCAGGATGACTATAGAAATTCCATCCACTGTATGCGTTATGGTTATTTGATTGTGTCATTAAGGATGAGCCCGAGTTTTACACAACATGGTTTTGATTGCAGTTTGATCAATTTGAAGCAATACTGTATTAGATTGATAACTCGACATGATGGGTTGAGTTAATATTGTGACTGTGTGTTTAGAATTTTCAAATGGGAATGTTGCATCTTGGTGTTTTGGGTGGCTTCCCACTTTGTATGATATGGATATTTTGGGTTGAACACTCAGAGATAGTCACAGAGTTTTAAACATGGCCTTGTTGTAATTGGATTGTTTGTATTATGAAGTCAGATATGTTATTGTTGCCTCGTTGTGTTGGATGAATAACCCAACATTTTAAATGTTTAGAGTCAAATAAAAATTTGGACCTGTACAGTCATAGAAATGAAATTGTGTTTTGTCGAATGGTTGTATATTTCCTAGTTTAGTGTGAGTTGAAATGGTTATTGGTTATCTCGCTGTTTACATGGCAAGCCAAGATATTTGCAAAATGAATATGGATCATTGTGTTGACTGTCCATTGGGTATGTTAAATGAATTTCATGCACAGTGACAGGCATGAGTACTGTGACAGTATGACCACAGTGCAGTTTAATTATTAAATAAATGTAAAGAAAAAATCGAGCATGATTTTTATGCCCGCATTTGATGAGCAAAGTGAAAGTAATTGACTGTGTATTTATTTGGAAATTGCTTATGGATAAATGGTAGGAAATAGAGCTTCCCTATAGATTATTGTGGAATGCATACTGTTTTGATTTATTGGAACTGTGTAAATATTTGGTTATGAACAATGAACCAATTAATACATAGTAGTTGTTATTGGATCACAATGGTCATTTGCATAGCGTATTTCCTTTTTCAAAATGGTTATATGGATTACTTAATTAATTTTATGAACATTGCCTGCTCTCATTCCCCACCATTATTTCTCTTTTATCTTATTACAACCCCATCATCTTCCCACATTCATTTTTCACTCCCTGTTCTAAAATTGATTACAATTAAGAAAAATTCTATGTTGAGGCAGTTGGCAGTAGCACTGTCTTGGTTGAATTACAATGATGTTTTCTTTGGTTTGCAGTTGATTGTTGTTGTCTTTTAGAAGTAACCATTTTTTTTTCTCCCCCTCATCATATCATGGTTCGCTCAATACAAAACCCTCACATATCCCAGGACCCTTTATTCACCCCCTGGTCATTGATAAACAGTTAAACAATTTGGATGGATCAGATTGCATGAGTTTGATACATTGCTGCGCCAAATCTATTTCATAATTTTAAGAGTTTTCATGTATGGTTATTTAAAAGACTATTTGCTAACCAATCATGCATGCAAGAATTAATTTTTTCAACCAAGGTATCCATGGACGAGGAAACCGAGGGAGAGGTAACTGGAACAGAGGCCCAAGAAGGCCAAGGTTCTCCATACATTTTGATGTTGACTCACAAGAGCTTGGCCAGTTGTTTCAGGCCGGATTTTTCAATTAGTTTGGGCAAGGAGTGGTCCAACCTAGGCTTGAAAGGCCTCCTTTCCAAGTTCTGTAAGCCCCTGGTATCCTTGTGCCTCCTCATGGCTCATTGCAACCCGAGGTTCCTGAAAATGATGGATACCAATAGATTGTCCACCCGACAGTCTCCCAACATCGTGGCTAGCCTAATTTATCCCTACCTACTCCTCCACCCATTAACCCCATTGTCCAAGATACCCCCCACTCACCAGTGCAGTTCTCTCATGCTAGAAAAAGGTTGAAAACTGAGGCCCACCATGCCCTTGACAAAGGAAAAGCCACTGCTGCCCCTTCCTCACCCTCCAATGGCTCTGAAGAAACTGTGTCTTCCTGGATGCATTTGAGGGACAATTGTTCCCACATGGTCAGCGGGATTAGGCCTAAAGGATGAGCACATCCAAAGGGTAATTCAGGAAAATCGAAGGGTGACAACATCAATCAAGGAAATATTGCATCTCAGAGTGGGAAATATGGCTTTTGACTTTTTATTTTATCTATTGTTGATGATAGTTGACTTCAGGAATTTTTGGACAACATGTTTTACTTTCGGATATATGAGTAATACTTTTTTTTGAAAATAATTTCAAATATAATGAGCTAAATTGTCAAATGTGAATATGATGATGGGAGCCAAAAGGAAGTGTGTTTTTCTTAACTAACTAGTTATGTTATGATTGTTATGAGCTAAAGGGAGTCACAAGGGGTCCCACCTACTAGTTATTATTTATTTATAACCCTTATTATGATTATTACTTTTCCCCCTTAACTAAAAATTCGGTTGAATCTTTAGTTAACTTAACTAATGAGGTGGTTCAAATACCTCAACCAATTCTGATTTTCTTAAAGGCGAAAGGAAAGGGAGGAACAAGAGGAGAATAGAAGCATAAGCATACTAAGGTTTTCTCTTTGAGTTTATGTTGAGATAGTTCAATTTTCATTCATTCATTTATTCATCACAAGCCTAACTCTCTTTTATGATAGCAGGGTATTATTGTAGAAAACAATATTCAGGGCTGAATTCTATCATTCAGGCACTTGTTTTTTAGAGGTGTTGATCTATCTTTGATAGTCTGTGTAGACTTGTCTGTTTGTGAATTAGTTTTCATGATTGACAAAGGCTATTGTGCAGATTCGAGTGGGAAGCAATCTGTGGCAAACTGATCCAACTTTTAGAGTTCAATTTTGGTTTTCTATCAAAGGTCCTTTTGTATGTTCCATTGGGGATCTCTAAGTTTGACTTTGGTCCAAAATTTTTGTATGAGATTTTGTAGAGAAAATGACTCTTTGGTGAATTGGAATGAAATAAAGGATTGCTTTATGTCTCATCTGTCTTGATTATCATCTTGGTGTCTTTAATTCTGTCTTTACATTTATTTCAACAACTGTTATATTTAGAAAATTACATAAAAAGTAAATTTCCAACAAGCTTTTCTATTGATAAAAGGCTAGCCTAAGCACTTGTAATTAATACTTGTGAGTTAGGATGTCATTTTTGTTGGCTATAAACAGAGGGTGATATTTCCGTCTATTTTTCTTTAGCCAAGCAGAATATGAAAATGCTTGAGTAAGATCATTTCATATATTTTCCTCAACACACGTCAGTGTCTCCTGTCATATGACATCAAGCCATTCAAAGATGAGGTATTGTGTGATATTTATCCCCTTGAATTTTTTTATGTTCTTTTGGGACAACCTTATTTATGGAAACGTCAGTTTGTATATGAGTCTAGGCATAGTAGTGTTATTATTACTTTGAACAAGAAATTGTACAACATTCCTGAGGTAGTCCCACCTACTGCTATTTCCTTAATCTTTTCCAAGAAATGCAAGAAGGCAATTTCTTAGGCTGGGAAGTTTGTCTTCTTCGTGATTCGCTCTCAGAGTGAGAAAAATGTTGCAGCCAAGTACATGACCTCTGCAACCGACCTCTCCATGCAGCATAAGCAAGTGGATAAGGTGATGTAAGAATAAAAATGCATCTTCTCATCACCTACTGGGGTACCTCTTCTCTGTCAGGTCAAGCATCCCATCGATTTGACCCCCGACGCACCGCTACCCAATGGACTAGTCTATCACCGATATCTACTAGAAAATGAGGAGATCAAGTGTCAGATCCAATAAATACTCCATAAGGGGCACAACCAACCCAGCTCATCACCTTTTGGAAGCCCAATCGTGTTGGTGAAGAAGAAAGATGAGACTTGGTGAATCTGCATAAATAAAATCATAGTAAGGAACCAATACCTGATCCCCTGAATCGACGATCTCCTTAATCAAATCAAGGGGGAAAAATACTTTGGTAATATTGATCTGAATTCTAGATACCATCAGGTCCCAATAGAACAGCCATATGTATGTAAAACTACCTTCAATTCAAAAGAAGGTATTTTTGAATGGCTGGTCATGCTCTTTCGTTTGAAAAATTCCCCAACAAATTTCATGAGGATTATGGATGATATCTTCCGTCCTTTCACTAATTATTTTGTGGTGGTGTATTTGGATGAAATTCATGTCTACAACAAGACTTGGGTCAAACACTTGCAACATATTCAACAGGTTCTGCACACTCTACGACATCACAATCTATATGCCAACTTGGAAAAATGCTCCTTCGGCATGGTCAGGGTCCAATACCTAGGCTACATTGTTGATGTGCATGGTGTGCATGTTGATCCAACCAAGATCCAAGTGATCTGTGACTAGCCAGCCCCAACCACACTCACTGAGCTTCATAGCTTCTTAGGCCTTGCCGATTTCTATCATAGGTTCATGTTGGGATTCTCCCATATTGCATGGGCCCTCAGCCAAATAACCAGTGGTGGTGGTAAGGAAAAAATTGTGTGGGGTCTATCCCAACATAAAGTGTTTGATGATCTAAAGAAATGCTTGTGCTCCACCCCAGTGATTTCATTACCTGACCTGCAACAACCCTTTGAGATCGAGACATATGCTTTAGACTATGTTGTGGGCGCAGTCATCACTCAACAAAACCATCGCATTTCCTATCATAGTGAGACACTATCATATGTCTTTTGTAAGTAACCTACTTATGAAAAATAAATGTACTCCATTGTGCAAGCCTTCCGCCAATGGAGGCATTACATTCTTGGGAAGGAGACAATCATCCACGCTGATTATAAGCCATTGTAGTTCATGCAAACAAAAGGAAAATTATATAATGACCTCCATCGAAAGTGGTCCACCTGTTTGCAACAGCTCCACCTCAAAATCAATTATAAAACATGAAGCACCAACTGATTCATTGATTTCCTCAACCAAACCCCAGTCGCAACACTCACCAAAATGCTCGATTCTTGCAGCCCTGAGACCTCCAGATGACCCCACCTCTATGAGATAGATCCTGACTTCGCTAACACCTACCAGATGTTGGGCGCAAACAAAACTTTCACTAATTCCCATCTTCAGGACAAGCTGCTCTGCCATCTAAGACATCTCTGTGTTCCATCAATAAAGTGAGTGAAGATGATTTGGGAAGCCCACTACAATGGGGTGGAAGGACACTTCAATGTGGAAAATATAGTGGTAGTGTTGCAGTGACATTTATAATGGTCGAAACTTCGACAATATGTTATCAAGTATATCCAGTCATGTACTGCTTGCACTATTGCCAAACCAACCACTAAGAAACAAGGCTTGTACACTCCTCTTCCTGCTCCTGACAGGCCCTAGGAATCCATCTCAATGAACTACATGTCAGGCCTTTAGTCCACCAAGTGGGGAAATGACTGTATTTTTGTGGTTGTTGATCGCTTTTACAAGATGGAAATTCTAGCCACTTGCAAGAAGAGCATCACAGTGGAGGCCACTACCACGCTCTTCTTTGAATGAGTGTGGGTACACTTTGGGATCCCACAAACCATTGTCTCAAACTGGGAAAGTTGGTTCCTCAACATATGTTGGTCGATCCTCTGGTCACTATTGGACACCAATCTCACCAATTCCACTTCCTTCCACACCCAGATGGATGGCCAAACAAAGGTCGTTAACCAGATGATCATGCACATCATGTGCATGTACAATTCCAAGCAACACCACACCTGAGATGAGAGTCTTCCCTATGTTCAACACAACTACAAGAGATCCATGCATAGCTCAACTGATCATAACCCCTTTCTGGTGGGGTTGGAATTTCAACCATTGGGTCCCATGGATGTTTCACTACCCCTTGCGGCCACCTAGGAAGACTTGTCACTTGCTCCAACTACAGCTGAAAATGCCACCCAGTTCATTGAGTGGATCCAAAAAATCCTCCAACAGGTTCATGATATTTTATAAAATTCCAATGCCAAGTTGTACAAGTAGTGCCATGATCAACACAAGGTGCCACACTAGTTTCTGGTGGGAGACAAATTTTGGTTGCACTTGCAGAAATAACACCTTACAGGGCCTCATCAGAAGCTTTGTCCACTCCTTTATGGACCCTACACCATCACCAAGGATGTGGGTGGAAATTAGTTTGACCTCAACCTTCCCCCCTTCCTTGGATTGCATCCAACGTTCAATGTGGACCTCCTTCGACCTTATTTTCCACCATTTTTGGACACCTTGGAGATAGAAGAATAGTTGACATAAATAGAGATCAAACTTGACTGCATGGAACATGCATCCATTTATCATATAATGGAAACACAGGTCAAAGGAACTCACTAGCAGGGGATCCAGCTTTATCAGGTTGTCAAAACAGGGGAGCTCTTGCACCAAGTTAAGTGGCTCACCCAAGGTTAAATTTAGTAGAAATTTCCTCATTTGATGGGGGAACTCAACGCAATGGAGACCATTACTTCCTAAGGGGTGAGTATTGATATAGGATTATCTCATTGGCGACCCATCTTTTCCAAATATCTCAAAACAAGTTTTTGTCAACTTACTAATTTTAGCAATTTTTCGGTTCTTGAACTTCTAGGGCTATTTTGAGGGCCCAAATGACTCTTTTTCATGATTGGGCGCCTCAAAAATAGCCAAAGGATTTGATTAACCCCCCTAAATTAATATCCTCATATCTACCTTTCCAATGATCTATCATGTTCCCTAAATCGATATAGTATGCAGAAGTTACGACCCCAGGAAGTTGATGTACTAACTTACCCCAACGGGGCCCACATGACTCTTGGCACTTCATCTCTTAAGCTTAGGTTTTTGGATGTCTAGGGTTTTGGAATTCATGTTTATTGTAAAAATGCTTGTAGAGCCTCATTGTACTCATATTCTTGCGAATGAGCGTAGTCATCACATCTCTTCTCAGAGATAAGTTACCACCATTCTAGCAAGCTTGTTTTCAGTATGCATTTTACAGTTTTCAGCATATTTCTTATTTAATAGAAGTCAAGTTTTGTTGTATTTCTGTTATTGTTCACTGTGTCTCTATGTTAATATTACAAATATATGGTTTGATTTTGTTCGACTCATAAATCTGGATTAATTCGAAATCCCATGCTTCTACAACGATTCCTTCGGGTACATATTCTGGAACATTCTTTTGATTACATTACGTATGTCCACTTTTAAAGGAGTTATAATATATTATCCGATGCCTATGCTAATTTTGTATTATATTGGCATTTTTTTCATACTTAAAATCAAAATCACACACATACACATGTATATAAAAACATTTCGTTTGCACATAATCTTATATGTACACCGAGGAAAAATAGATGTATATATATTACTTTAATATTCATTAAGTACAGAAATATGGGTTAATGTTACAAAATCAGGATTCTAGCCTCGAATGTCTATATCTATACACTGGTACAAGTAATACATATAATCTATGCAGAGAGCCCCACCCCTACATGTGTGTCTCGATAACATACAACAACATTGGCCAAACATTGAAAGAATTTCACCCAGGACCGTGGCACTGCAACAACCTGCCACTGCATCTTCTCTAGCAAGTCCTTGATCTGGATCATAGGGACCTAATGTGTAAGTCTGTCTAGGTTCCAATGGACATTTTGTAGTACTCTCTAGGAATCCTCACCAGGGTGGTCTATATTTCATCCTCTGTGTTTGTGTCAAGGGAAACCCTACAATTGTCTTGGTCCAATATCTACACGTTTGAGATATTTTGTTAACATTATTACCCATTCCAAAAACATTTGAATTTTTGGTTTACTTCTTGATATTTCTACTAAATAAAATCAATAAAAAATTAATAACTTTGAAATTTAAAAAAAGTGATTACCTATGTCACTCAGTGCAGCGCTGGGTGGGACATGCATATCAAGATCTTTCTTAACATTTATTCCTTTGTAGAGATATTCATCGATGGTGATAATATGATGGTCCCACCAATCAAAGAAGTCATTATCATAGGGATTTGAAAGGTGCCTACCCCCCAGTCATTATATGAGTCCATCCTATTGTGTCATATATGGAACTCTAGGACTGTGTGGCCCCATGAAAATTCTAGGATTGATAGTGAGAAATCTGAAAAAGAAGGTGCAAAGGATATCGTTGTACACAAAATTTTTCATCTTCCCCAACTTACATTTTGTTAGCTGAGTCTTCATACATTGTAGCAATGAAGATATCCAATCATATATTTTAGGTCTCAAACACTCCACTTCATAGTACATCTATGGTCTGGAGGCATGATGTAATGTCATTGATAACGAGATTTTGGCAGTGGTCAAAATGATTATCTTTAAAATTAGACTTTCTATGTTCTAGATTAGGACTTGGCTTCCATCCCTTTGTGTCCCTAGAGTGTAGTAAGAGACAATGTATTCCCTGATGGTCATTCTGCCTCCTCTTCGTATCTTGAGGTTGACTATGTCACCTCGTCAAGAAAGTGTAATGAAATAAATGTTTTCAACCTCTAACTTTATAGGCTGGTTGTCGAGCATAAATGCATCGATGTTGGGCTCCTAGTAGTTGACAAGGACTTGTAGTAGTATTTTATGTGCTTTCATATTACTCATTTCAAATAATTTTATAAGGTTGCATCACTGGAGGGATTCCATGGCCTTTGGATCATAAATCACTTGATTATCTATGTCTTCATTCTCTTGCTCCCTCCATTCAATCACCATTCTACAATGATGAATTAAGAGAAAGGTTAAAAACTTATTTTTCCATGAAAATAGACTTGTATGCACTTTTTAGTGTAGAAAATCACATATATATGTGTTTTTTTTTAAGTAAAGGTGCGTATAGCGCCTATTGTGTGTGCCCCATGCCAAAGTAGGGCACATACAAGTTTTCCCTTCGATAAAAATTAATAAAACTAATTAAAATTTGATTAAAACATGAATGCATATGGATGAAAATGGAGATAAGGTTGATTTTTATTACCTAGTCTAGATGGCACTCGATTCCATCACACTTATATGCTGCAATCATTTGATGAAGATTGAGGATTTTTTGCACTAAAATCACTACGTGGATAAAAAATTCAAATGTTATAGTAAAAACTTATATTTTTTTATTATTTAACCTAATTTATTCATCCACTTTGCTAAAGTATATACCTTGGTTACGGTTTTTATGTGTAATGGACTTTGTCAAGTGTAGGTTATGTTTACTGATGCTATTTTTAGGGAGGATTACTTACCAAGGTGTTTTTTCGGTCGTTTCAATCCATTTTTTGACTTTCCGTAAGTAATGTTTTTTCTCACTGGCATATAGGGTAGGATATTTCTTCCTTTCATATTGCATATTTGGTTATGATTATACATTTTAATTAGGTTTGATCCCACTCATTTATGACATGAGATTTTCCCCGCTGATTATAAGTGTCATCTTGTTGGTGGTAGAGAATACTGCTCATGGGCATCTTAGATAGCACCGTTCTTTTCCTTTTGATGCCCATGCTAAAATTATTTCATAGGATCAGAAGTCTTGTTTAGTCTCTCCATGACATTGCTTGGAACCTCATATTCTTATCAATATTTTTATGGCTATTACCCATGGGGATCCCATACTTTTGTGTTTATTTGTAACTTCATTTCATATTTACCACTTGGGCTTTTGGTCCTAATGCCAACTTCATATTTTTTTTCTTAGGCACTTGCTTATGCATTCTCATTTGTTTCTAGCCTTGCAATCTTTGTATTTATGACTTGACACATGTATCCTTGGAGGAAATGTTATCGCACAAAATGTAGATCGTGTAGAGTACTTCGCGATCCCAATCGATGGACAACACAACCCAAACCACAACCCACTGTCACCTCAGGAAGAGTCTCGGGTGACCCTTGGGGGGAAATACTATGGGTGGTCAAAGGCCCTAAGGGTCACAATACAAAACTTAGAAGAAAAAAATGGATGAAGGATAGATGATGGAAATGATGGGAGGAAAGAGGAGGATGAGGAAGAAAGTGTAAAGCACGCAAGGACAACTCAACCAAAACCAACTCAAATACTAGAATTCTATGCCCAAGTACAAGTCCCACCAAT
>JASDQU010588654.1:75019-89622 GCA_032191745.1 Picea mariana
CTTTGAACAAGAAATTGTACAACATTCCCGAGGTAGTCCCACCTATTGCTATTTCCTTAATCTTTTCCGAGAAATGCAAGAAGGTAATTTCTTAGGCTGGGAAGTTTGTCTCCTTTGTGATTCTCTCTCAGAGTGAGAAAAATGTTGCAGCCAAATACATGACCTCTGCAACTGACCTCTCCACACAGCATAAGCAAGTGGATAAGGTGATGGAAGAATACAATTACATCTTCTCATCACCTACTGGGGTACCTTATCTCTGTTAGGTCAATCATCCCATCGATTTGACCCCCGACACACTTCTACCCAATGGAACAGTCTATCACCGATATCTACTAGAAAATGAGGAGATCAAGTGTCAGATCCAATAACTACTCCACAAGGGGCACAACCAACCCATCTCATCACCTTTTGGAAGCCCAATCGTGTTGGTGTAGAAGAAATATGACACTTGGTAAATCTGCATAAATAAAATCATAGTAAGGAACCGATACTTGATCCCCTGAATCGACGATCTCCTTGATCAACTCAAGGGGGAAAAATACTTTAGTAAGATTTATCTAAATTCTAGATACCATCAGGTCCCAATAGAATAGACAGATGTATGGAAAACTACCTTCAATTCAAAAGAAGGTATTTTTGAATGGTTGGTCATGCTCTTTCATTTGAAAAATTCCCCAACAAATTTCATGAGGACTATGGACGATATCTTGCGTCCTTTCACTAATTATTTTGTGGTGGTGTATTTGGATGACATTTGTGTCTACAATAAGACTTGGGTCAAACACTTGCAACATATTCAACAGCTTTTGCACACTCTACGACATCAAAATCTATATGCCAACTTGGAAAAATGCTCCTTCGACATGGTTAGGGTCCAATACCTAGGCTACATTCTTGATGTGCATGATGTGCATGTTGATCCAACCAAGATCCAAGTGATCTGTGATTGGCCAGCCCCAACCACTCTCATTGAGCTTCATAGCTTCTTAGGACTTGCCAATTTCTATCATAGGTTCATGTTGGGATTCTCCCATATTGCATGGGCCCTCAGCCAAATAACCAGTGGTGGTGTTAAGGAAAAATTTGTGTGGGGTCTATCCCAACATAAAGTGTTTGATGATATAAAGCAACGCTTGTGCTCCACCCCAATGATTTCATTACTTGACATGCAACAACCCTTTGAGATCGAGACATATGCTTTAGACTATGTTGTGGGTGCAGACATCACTCAACAAAACCACCCCATTTCCTATCATAGTGAGACACTATCAGATGTCTTTCGTAAGTACCCTACTTATGAAAAATAAATGTACTCCATTGTGCAAGCCTTTCACCAATAGAGGCATTACATTCTCGGGAAGGAGATAATCATCCACGCTGATCATAAGCCATTGTAGTTCATTCAAACAAAAGGATAATTATATAATGACCTCCATCATAAGTGGTCCACCTATTTGTAACAGCTCCACCTCAACATCAATTCTAAAACATGAAGCACCAACTGATTCATTGATTTCCTCAACCAAACCCCAGTCACAACACTCACCAAAATGCTCAATTCTTGCAGCCCTAAGACCTCCAAATGGGCCCACCTCTATGAGATAGATCCTGACTTCGCTAACACCTACTAGATGTTGGGTGCAAACAAAACTTTCACCAATTTCCATCTTCAGGACAAACTGCTCTGCCATTTGAGACATCTCTGCGTTCCATCAATAAAGTGAATGAAGATGATTTGGGAAGCCCACTAGAATGGGGTGGAAGGACACTTTGGTGTGGAAAATATAGTGGTAGTGTTGCAATGACATTTCTACTGGCCGAAAATTCGACAATATGTCATCAAGTATATCCAGTCATGTACTACTTGCACTATTGCCAAACCAACCACTAAGAAAAAAGGATTTTACACTCCTCTTCCTACTCTTGACAGGCCCTAGAAATCCATCTCAATGGACTACATGTCAGGTATTTAGTCCACCAAGTGGGGAAATGACTGTGTTTTTGTGGTTTTTGATCGCTTTTACAAGATGGAAATTCTGGCTGCTTGCAAGAAGAGCAGCACAGTGGAGGCCACTACCAAGATCTTCTTTGAACAAGTGTGGGTACACTTTGGGATCCCACAAACCATTGTCTCAAATTGGGAAATTTGGTTCCTCAACATATGTTTGTCAAGCCTCTGGTCACTATTGGACACCAATCTCACCAATTCCACTTCCTTCCACACCCAGATGGATGGCCAAACCGAGGTTGTTAACCAGATGATCATGCACATCCTGTGCATGTACAATTCCAAGCAACACCACACCTGGGATGAGAGTCTTCCCTATGTTCAACACAACTACAAGAGAGTCATACATAGCTCAACCGATCACAACCCCTTTCAGGTGGGGTTGGAATTTCAACCATTGGGTCCCATGGATGTTTCACTACCCCTTGCGGCCACCCAAGAAGACTTGTCACATGCTCCAACTGGAGCTGAAAATGCCACCCAGTTCATTGAGTGGATCCAAAAAATTCTCCAATAGGTTCATGATATTTTACAGAATTCCAATGCTAAGTTGTACAAGTAGTGCCATGATCAACACAGGGTTCCACACTAGTTTCTGGTGGGAGACAAATTTTGGTTGCACTTGCAGAAATAACGCCTTACAGGGCCTCATCAGAAGATTTTTCCACTCCATTATGGACCCTACATCATCACCAAGGATGTGGGTGGAAATTATTTTGACCTCAACCTTCCCCCCTTCCTTGGATTGCACCCAACGTTCAATGTGGACCTCCTTCAACCTTATTTTCCACCATTTTTGGACACCTTGGAGATAGAAGAATAGTTGACAGAAATAGAGATCAAACCTAACTGCACAGAATATGCATCCATTTCTCATATCATGGAAACACAGGTCAAGGGCACTCACTAGCAGGGGATCCAACTTTATTAGGTTGTCAAAACAGGGGAGCTCTTGCACCAAGGTAAGTGTCTCACCCAAGGTCAATTTTAGTAGAAATTTCCTCATTTGATGGGGGAACTCAATGCAATGGAGACCATTAATTCCTAAGGGTTGAATATTGATATAGTATTAGCTTGGTGGTGACCCACCTTTTCCAAATATCTCAAAACAAGTTTTTGGCAACTTACTATTTTTAGCAATTTTTCGGTTCTTGAACTTCTAGGGTTATTTTGAGGGCCCAAATGACTCTTTTTCATGATTGGGTGACTCAAAAATAGTCAAAGGCTTTGATTAATCCCCCTAAATTAATCTCCTCATATCTACCTTTCCAATGAGCTATCGTGCACCCTAAACTGATATAGTATGCAAAAGTTACGACCCCAGGAAGTTGATGTACTAACTTACCCCAACGGGGCCCACATGACTTTTGGCACTTCATCTCTTAGGCTTAGGTTTTTGGATGTCTAGGGTTTTGGAATTCATGTTTATTGTAAAAAGGCTTGCAGAGCCTCATTGTAATCATATTCTTGCGAATGAGCATAGTCATCACATCTCTTCTCAGAGATAAGTTGCCACCATTCTAGCAAGCTTGTTTTCATTATGCATTTTACAGTTTTCAACATATTTCTTATTTAATAGAATTCAAGTTTTACTGTATTTATGTTATTGTTCACTGTGTCTCTATGTTAATATTACAAATATATGGTTTGATTTTGTTCGACTCATAAATCTGGATCAATTCGAAATCCCATGCTTCTACAATGATTCCTTCGGGTATGTATTCTTGAACGTTCTTTTGATTACATTAAGTATGTCCACTTTTAAAGGAGTTATAATATATTATCTGATGCCTATGCTAATTATGTATTATATTGGCATTTTTTTCATACTTAAAATCAAAATCACACACATACACATGTATATAAAAACATTTCGTTTGCACATAATCTTATATGTACACTGAGGAAAAATAGATGTATATATATTACTTTAATATTCATTAAGTACAAAAATATGGGTTAATGTTACAAAATTAGGATTCTAGCCTCGAATGTCTATATCTATACACCGGTACAAGTAATACATATAATCTATTTAGAGAGCCCCACCCCTACATGTGTGTCTCAATAACATACAATGACATTGGCCAAACATTGAAAGAATTTCACCTAGGACTGTGGCACTGCAACAACCTGCCACTGCATCTTATCTAACAAGTCCTTGATATAGATCATAGGGACCTAATGTGTAAGTCTTTCTAGGTTCCACTAGACATTCTGTAGTACTCTCTCGGAATCTGTACCAGGGTGGTCTATATTTCATCCTCTATGTTTGTGTCAAGGGAAACCCTACAATTGTCTTGGTCCAATATCTACACGTTTGAGATATTTTTTTAACATTATAACCCATTCCAAAAACATTTGAATTTTTGGTTTACTTCTTGATATTTCTACTAAATAAAATCAATAAAAAATTAATAACTTTGAAATTTAAAAAAAGTGATTACCTATGTCACTCAGTGCAGCGTTGGGTGGGACATGCATATCAAGATCTTGCCTAACATTTATCCCTTTGTAGGGATATTCATCGATGGTGATAATATGATGGTCCCACCAATCAAAGAAGTCATTATCATAGGGATTTGAAAGGTGCCTAGCCCCCAGTCATTATATGAGTCCATCCCATTGTGTCATATATGGAACTCTAGGACTGTGTGGCCCCATGAAAATTCTAGGATTGATAGTGAGAAATCTATCGAAAAAGAAGGTTCAAAGGATATCGTTGTACACAAAATTTTTCAGCTTCCCCAACTTACATTTTTTTAGCTGAGTCTTCATACATTGTAGCAATGAAGATATCCAATCATATATTTTAGGTCTCAAACACTCCACTTCATAGTACATCTATGGTCTGGAGGCATGATGTAATGTCGTTGATAACAAGATTTTGGCAATGGTCAAAATGATTATCTTTAAAATTAGACTTTCTATGTTCTAGATTGGGACTTGTCTCCCATCCCTTTGTGTCCCTGGAGTGTAGTAAGAGACAATGTATTCCTTGATGGTCATTCCACCTCCTCTTCATATCCTGAGGTTGACTATGTCACCTTGTCAAGAAAGTCCTGTAATGAAATAAATGTTTTCAACCTCTAACTTTATAGGCTGGCCGTCGAGCATGCATCGACGTCGGGCTCCTAGTAGTTGACAAGGACTTGTAGTAGTATTTTATGTGCTTGCATATTACTCATTTCAAATAATTTTCTAAGGTTGCATCATTGGAGGGATTCCATGGCCTTTGGATCATAAATCACTTGATTATCTATGTCTTCATTCTCTTGCTCCCTCCATTCAATCCCATTCTACAATGATGAATCAAGAGAAAGGTTAAAAACTTATTTTTCCATGAAAATAGACTTGTATGCACTTTTTAGTGTAGAAACTCACATATATGTGTGTCTTTTGTTAAGTAAAGGTGCGTATAGGGCCTATTGTGTGTGCCCCATGCCAAAGTAGGGCACATACAAGTTTTCCCTTCGATAAAAATTAATAAAACTAATTAAAATTTGATTAGAACATGAATACATATGGATGAAAATGGAGCTAAGGTTGATTTTTATTACCTAGTCCAGATGGCACTCAATTCCATCACACTTATCTGCTGCAATCATTTGATGAAGATTGAGGGTTTTTTGCACTAAAATCACTATGTGGATAAAAATTTCAAATGTTATGGTAAAAGCTTATATTTTTTTATTATTTAACCTAATTTGTTCATCCACTTTGCTAAAGTATATACCTTGGTTACGGTTTTTATGTGTAATGGAATTTTATCAAGTGTAGGTTATGCTCACTGATGCTGCTTTTATGGAGGATTACTTACCAAGGTGTTTTTTTGGTCATTTCAATCCATTTTTTGACTTTCCGTAAGTAATGTTTTTTCTTACTGGCATATAGGGTAGGATATTTCTGCCTTTCATATTGCATATTTGGTTACGATTATACATTTTACTTAGGTTTGATCCCACTCATTTGTGACACGATATTTTCCCCACTTATTATAAGTGTCATCTTGTTGGTGGTAGAGAATACTTCTCATGGGCATCTTAGATAGCACCATTCTTTTCCTTTTGATGCCCATGCTAAAATTATTTCATAGGATCAGAAGTCTTGTTTAGTCTCTCCATGACATTGTTTTGAACCTCATATTCTTATCAATATTTTTATGGCTATTACCCATGGGGATCCCATACTTTTGTGTTTATTTGTAACTTCATTTCATATTTACCACTTGGGCTTTTGGTCCTAATGCCAACTTCATATTTTTTTTTCTTAGGCACTTGCTTATGCATTCTCATTTGTTTCTGGCCTTGCAATCTTTGTATTTATGACTTGACACATGTATCCTTGGAGGAAATGTTATCGCACAAAATGTAGATCATGTAGAGTACTTCACGATCCCAATCGATGGACAACACAACCCAGACCATGACCCACTATCACCTCAGGAAGAGTCTCGGGTGACCCCTAGGGGAAAATACTATGGGTGGTCAAAGGCCCTAAGGGTCACAATACAAAACTTGGAAGAAAAAAATGGATGAAGGATAGATGAAGGAAATGATGGGAGGAAAGAGGAGGATGAGGAAGAAAGTGTAAAGCGTGCAAGGACAACTCAACCCAAACCAACTCAAATACTAGAATTCTATGCCCAAGTACAAGTCCTGCCTATCAATTTATTAAACAAGTGCCAAATTAGTTTCTTTCTTATGCAAGTAAGAAAATTAAAGAAATTAAACAAGTGATATCCAATAGAAAACCAATTATATTATTATCAATATAGTTATTTCATAATATGTCCATGTAAGCATAAGAAAGGAAAATGACTAAGCACTTGAATTAATCAACATTAGCATTATATCAGATGGAGATAAGTAAATAGTGGAAATGCAAGATCTAGATACGGACAATATTTCCACAATTTTCCCAATGGCACTTTAACAATGTTTACTAAGCAACAAAGTAACATGCACCAGATCTGATATAATTGTATGACAACAGTAAAATCAACAGTAAAAATAAGTCTAAAGTTACTAATTAAACACTTAAAACTAGATAAAACAAGTCTAGAACACTTAGTAATAAACTAGGAAAATAAAGTTGGCAAACTAATCTACCAACTAGGTCTTAAACTAAGCTAAACTAAATAGAAAATTTCTGCGTTAAATCAACCAACAATGTCTTCCACAAATTACCCAATTCAAACTAGTTACTTAGCAATGCAAGATGTCACTTGTATAACAATCACTAAGAACTAAAGCAGATCTAATATATGATATAACAACAGTAAATATCAGCAAGAAAAGTTAACATGGAATCACTAATTAAGCTCCTAGAACTAGCTAAAATAATCTAGAATAGTTAGCAATTAACTAGAGCACAAAAGTAGCTAGGTTAGTATGCTAAACTAGGGCCTAAACTAAACTAAACCAATCTGATTTTTTCTGCAGTAAAATCAGCCTTATGCCTGTAGCATTTAATTAGGTACAACAGAAAATTAAGCTACTAAAACAACAAACTAATTAGTCTAGATGATAGATCTATTGATTCTCTTTAATTTTGACTATCTACTTACTAAATTTGACCAAGTAAAACCTAATATCCAGACTACTTAGGGCTAAATATCTAATCTAAACTAAAATTGCAGTATAAAGAGTGATGAGAAAGAGGGGTAAGAACCCCCAAAGAGGGCCACCCAAGTGGGAAAGGAGATCGCCCTAGTGGGGAGACTTGCTTCCTCAAGTCATAATTCACTTGCAGATGGATTTCACCTTTCCCAAGGAACAATTACATGTTCTCCAATGCAAGACCCATGCCTTTGTCTTTGTGTAAAGGAGTCAATTACTTGGAAGAAAAGCTTGAAGAAATCCAAAGATATCCCTTACAAGTTGTAGGACCACCTATCCTATAAGAGGGTTAGAAAACACAAGCCAAAATGTCCAAATAAAATATGATAAAAACTTCACACAAGGTTGTTAGTTCCCTAATCCTTGTATAAATTTTACCCACAAATTAAATTTCTAGAGTTGTAGCTATTAACTATCCCTAGAACAAATTTGGTTTTAAGCACTTAGACAAATCAATTTGGCAAAATAAGCATTAAATGCATGCATAAAATTAAAAGGTCTCACCAATAGTTTGAAAATAAAAATCACATAGCATAGCACATTACTCATTAATCCAAAACATCTTCATTGCATCCAAAACCATTTGCCAAAGCCTCCATGAACAAGTCACATCATTTTAAAAGAGCCAAAGACACAAGTGTAGTGAAAAAGTAGAAGTGCAAGAGAAATAGTATCTCCACCACAAGATAGGCTCCAAATGAAATCAAATGAGGAGTATTTATTGATCCCCCTCCACTTGATTTTGTCCACATACTAACCCACTTTAGGGTTATTTAATAAATTAAATTTAAAAATAATTAAAAATATTCTAGATACCTCACTTTTAATTAATTTTTTGACCATTTAAATTTGGTCAAAAAACAAATTCCTAGTGAGAATCTAAATATAACTCACTTACTTAACTCCCTTTATTAAATAAAAAGTGGTTAATCCACCATAAAGTCATTAATGGACTAGGAAGACCCAAAAATATTTCAAAAACAACCTAGACAACTCACTTTATAACCACCTTTGATCATTTTTCATTTGAATTGTATTTTAAATGGTCAAAATACAAATAAAAGGTGAGTTACTAGATCTAACTAATCTAACTAACTCCCAAAAATAACAAATAAAGTGGTAAAACCACTCATCAAGTCGAAAATGACCAAGGGAGACCAAACGACCCCCTCCATAATCAAGGGAATCTCCCAATAGATAGCCACCTAGGGTAAAAGATGCCATCGATCCTCTAAAAAATGAAGTTGGTGAAGTGTAGCGAGCCTCCCAAGGCTAGTCAATGCATAGATCTACTCATCCTCAGGAAACAAATGTGGAACAACCTCCTCTATGTGGAAAAATCATCATCATGGCGCATCTATCCTTCCAAATGGGTGAAAAAAACATTGTCCAAGGGGAATAATTCCTCCAAATCAAGTGGGAAAGCCTCCAAAGGATCAAGAACCAATAAATATCCAACATCAAGCTGTCTCCAAGCCTCCCAAGGAAAAACGCTCCAACATATCCATTCAAAAATCATCCAAAAGTGCCAAAGGGAGGGTGACGTCAAGGGTGATGTCACCCTTCAAGGGAGGTCGATCCGATGAAGGAGGGCTCTAATCAGGCTGAAAACTAGGGTGAGTGGCTCTAAAATCAAGAAGACGAGGTTTGCAAAAAATCTTTGGCACCCATGTAGTAGAAATATGAGATCCAGTCTAGGGTTTTGAAACCCTAATGACCCACAACAACAAAAATGATGATATGGCACTTGTATATGCTTGCAAAGCTATAAAGAAATGACACATGGAAATAACCTGTAGGAAAAAATAAGAGATGTGCATCTAGATGAAAGAAATCCTAAAATCATATCAAGATAAACCAACGTAATATAGAAGGCATTAGTAGTCAGTCCATCACACTCCTCTATCCTAGTTGACACAAGCTAAGAAAGTTATGATTTTTTCATAGTCAAGGTATGGGAAGGTCATCAAGGAATCCCAGTAGGCTAAGTCACCCTAAAGTGAAGAGGTTGGTTCCTAGGAAAAGAGTCTTCAAAGTCATGGTTGAATAAAGGGGAAAAACATAGTAGGTTAATTTCGAAGGTGTTGGAAGTTAGACACATAGGGTCTGTAGTATCTCAATCAAGGGTGCCTTTGGGAATGAGCTATGACCATTGGTTTCTATTATCCACAAGGCTCAAGTCCTATATTATCCTTTTACCATGTCATCACATGGAGGGAATAACCCAGAGAATATGTAGTGCTCTGGAAATATTTTCAATGTGTGACACCATTCTTTACTTTTTCTTTTTCTTATGATTTCTCTTATAATTTATTTTTCTTGTCCATCTAGTGTTCAAAAAAACATGCTTAACTTGATTTAGACACCCCAGAGAATATGTATTGCTCTAACATTGCGTTCAAAGTGCTATGCATACTGGATGAGTCTATGAGTAGGTAACCATGGTTGGATTTTGCTAGCCACCCCTAGGGCTTTAACCCATAGAAAGAGAAACAATCTTGTCCTCAATTAAAAAAAACCAATCACCAGAAGTAGTGGGAAGGATAGTGGGATATGAATATGGAAAGTGAAAAGTATGACACTAATTGATCCAAAAACAAGACCCAATATATATCCCTATTACCAAAGATCTTCCTAACTTTCCCAAGAGACCAAGACAACCACCAAGGCATGTCTAGGGAAGAGTATAACCAACAAGCTAATGTCTCATGACCAAGAGCATTGATCTATGCTAATCTAGAAATACCTCAAATATTACATCAATACTCACTATGGTTAGAGGATTACCAAATTGTACCATGTACATGGGATGTCCAACAAGCCCATCCAATGTCATGGTGTCAACCACTGCTCAGTGGTTGCCCAAAAATATGCCCAAAAATAGAGGAGGGGTCCATGTTGACCACCATCAAGTACTGCTCATCTGCTAGGATTCCATTTTTACAACCTGGATTCCTCTAGATACCATCTATGATACATTTATCCACAAAAATGGGGATAATAGGAAAAATTCCCCCGAGTGTCCATATTCTCCATGTGTTTCCTTACATTCACTAGTACATTTGACACAATTTTTGATGCTATTCCAATGAAACAATGTCATTATTTCGACGAAGCCAATCAATTCGGTTCATCAAAGCCATTTCTTCCCACTATCGATGCCCTTATACATCAGTTTAACATCCAACATAAGAAACTTCCACGTGAAAACTATGAGGAACTTTAATCAAATATTCTTTCATTGCAATTGTGACGATCATAGAGCTATCGTTATTTCGATGCCTTGGGACGCCACATGGAATTTTCTAGGAAACCATAATCAACCATGATATTATCGATGACCTTGGTCATTAGTGTGACATTTTCGTGCATAAATACCATCGAAAAGACCACACGTGCACCATCGAAATTTCAACCTTATGGCCAACCACCTCTATTAGAGTGACAATGCTCTGGAAGGAACAACCCATCAAATGTCCAACGATATAGCGTGATAAATATGTCAGAGTGGTGATTCTAGGGGAGGAAATTTACATTAGAATAGGGACGCTATGATGGGTAATGTACACCATATTGGTGATGCCATAGTTGGAAAATTTTGTCGAAGTGACAACACTTGAGAACTTGAAGTTTGTCGAGGTTGAGATGGACGGGTAGGAACATTCTGTCAGAATATTGGTGTGTATGTGATGATGAACCTAGGCATCATAGGTATGACGCCTATATAATAAAGTAAAAAAAAATTCAAATTTATGTTGAACACTGAAATCCATTCTTATGATGCATTGAACATAGGGAGTAGATAGATATGTTAGATTAAAAAGTTAAAGAGGTTGAGCTAGATGTAGATGAAAATGTTCTTGATATATGATTCTATATATGATTATGATTATGGTTTATATTGTTTCATAAAAAACTAATTCAATCTTGTTAGAGCCTCTACATCTAAAAATGCACACTCACACTTAAGAAATACATGTTTTTCTTTTAAACTGTAATATCCAGTCTTATGGAAAATGCATGTTGGACTTCACAAAAATGAATGCCCAGGTATTAAAACACCTCCAATTTGAGTTATTCAAGTTTCTGAGGGTGTCTTATATAAGTTTACACTTTTCTACCTATTTATTTTTTCATTGGCTAACATAAAAGTGGCTATTGTGTAAAAGAGGAAAAATCTGCCTTGTAAGTTGAGAAACCAAAACAATAGAAAGTGCCCTTATGGAAATGCACACCCATGCTTCTATATAGCTCCAAATTTAGTGATATAAGTTTTGGGATAAATTTAATACCATTTTAAATCTATATATATCATCCAGAGTGCATTTCCAAATGAAAAATGACTTCTACCTGGAATCCAAATTCAAGACTTTTTGTAAAATGGAGGGTAAAACTATATTACTATAAAATGGATGCCTAGGACTCATATGACCTCAAAATTAGTGACTAAATTTGTGGAGTTTGTATTTTATAATTTTATATATTTTCATACCTTTAGTTTTTCATTTTAAAACAAAAAACCCTCTACCATGCATAAAGGTTAAAATCTGCCTTGTAAATGCAAAAAAATGTGTAAACGGAAAAATGTCGAAAATGGCATGAAACCAGGGAATGATGAAAATTACATGCCCAGATCTTAAAACATATACAATTTTAGTGATTCAAGTTTCTGAGGGTGTCTTGGGTAATTTTATACATGTCTACATATTTAGTTTTGCGTTTGCAAACATAAAAGTGGCTACTGTGTAAATGGAGAAAAATGTACCTTGTAAATTGAGAGACCAAAATAGTAGAAAATGCCCTAATGGAAATGCATGCCCATGCTTCTATATAGCTCCAAATTTAATGATCTAAGTTGTGTTGTGAGTTTAATAACATTATGAATATGCATTTATCATCTGAAGTGCATTTTCAATTGAATAAGGACTTCTACCTTGAATTGAGATTCAAGGCTTTTTGTAAAATGGAGGGTAAAACCATCATTCTGTAAAATGCACGCCTAAGACTCATATGGCCTCCAATTTCAATGGTTAAAATTGTGGAGTTTTGATTTTATAATTTTTCATATATTAATCCTTTATTTTTTCATTTTGAAACTAAAAACCCTCTACCATGCATAAAGGATAAAAGATGCCTTGTAAGTTGTTGACCTATATATAGGTTAATACTGTTTTCCTTTCATTTTTTATTTTACTTAGAAAAAATCTTTATCTATAGTAGGATCATAAACCATTTCCATCAAGTTTCACATTACTCAAAATGATTTTGTATTCTCCGTTGTATCCATATTGCACCACGGCTTAGTCATTTCTTAATCTCTATGCGAAACCATAGGTTCATGGGTTGGTCCCATCATTTTTACTCAAGTCCACTCCTCCACCCTCACCAAAATTCACTTTATGTTCCACGACCCTCACATTGCACTACACTTAGAATATTTTCAAAGTTTCTTTTCCACCGTGGGTTTGAAGAATTACCCTGATTCATTTTCTTTTTGTGCTACAAGTCCGACCGATCGATGATGATACTTAGTCATTTCAAGATATTCTTTGATGGTTCAACACTAAACAAATTTTCATATCACCATGGGTTCGTGGGTCATAGAACTTTGCAATCCTCTTCTCTTCAGACCTGACCGATGAAGTTTTATATTTAACCATTTCAAGTTTCACTGCAGGTTCATTGTACTCATACTCCAAGTTTGATCCCGTGTCATAATATATGTTCCAACTTGTCACTTTCCCCAAGATATATTTAATGCTAATTTTATGGAAAATTAATTCTAATTAAATATTGAAAATGTCATTATTAATGGCATACTTCTAGAGGTAACTCTCTATTTAATTCACATTAACTCTTCCATTAAAAAAAAGTTTTGAGTTATATTATCGAGAAAGAATTTAATTTGAAACTAACGTCCAAAATCTTTATACAAGAGTCCGCCAACTTAAACAAAACGACTATGAGAAGAAGAGAAAATTTCTGCAAAGATACTTTGAACTTATTTGGGCGAGAGGATTAGAGGTTTTAGTGGTCGATATCGTCTTAGTATTATTCACCACTTCCTTTTCTAGAAAGAAGTGAAAATAGAGTTTGGACATCAAGCATTTCCTTAACTGGATGCGTACCTAAGATTTTTTTATTGTAGAGAAATAGTTTCCCGATGTGCTGATAAATTTGATCAAAGCCGAAGGAAGATTCAACTTCATGGTCAGTCTCCTATTTCTTTATCACCATCGGTTTTTAGAAGAATGTTGAATATTCTAGAGCCAAAAATCACGTTCAAGGAAGATGAAGCAATAAGCTTCTTGAAGGAAAAATACAATGGATTAGAATTCCTGCAAGAATATCTTCATGATCCTGCAACAATGTCAGAATATATATAAAAAAATCAAGTTAGTTTACTAAAGAATATTTATTGATAGGTAGAATGGATCTTCGCTAAAATTACAGGTCAGGAATCGACAAAAACCATTCCTTGGTTGGCTCTTTACATTTTATATCTATCATTTCATGAAGAAGCAGTATTCAATTGGATGAAGATTATTTCTGTGGAAATCTCTTCACTATTATTGAACTTCAAGAAAAATAAGAAATTGTATATGTCTTCCTATTTGATATTTGATATCACTTATTATCATGTCTTTAAAGGTTTGAGTATTGGAAAATGAGTTGACTGTAAGATTGATCCAGTAACAATGTGGTATCAGGCCTTGTGGAAACAAAGGGCCACTTACCATTTTTACGAATTTTACAATGCATTTGTATCTTCTTTCAAGAATCACATCTTCAAAGTGAATACACCCATATTTTCCTTGGAAGCATCAACCTTCCTAGATAAAAATGGGAATATTGAAAAAATGGAAAATTAAAGTGTGGTGAGAATTTATTGTTCTTGTGAAAAGCCCCTCTATCTCCCTTATTGTGTTCCCGATAGAATGTTTTCCATAGAAGTTTATAGAAAATATAGA
>JASDQU010588655.1:6563-22171 GCA_032191745.1 Picea mariana
ACCCACTAGAATTTTTATTATCGCTTGGTTGGCCTTGTACAAGGTTTTCTCTTATAAATCAATGATAGTCCCTAAAATGTTTCCAATTGCCTCTAATACTACTTGATGTCCCTCTCCATTGCAGTATCATGAGGCCCACTTTTGGGACATTTTGACCATATTTGTACCTTATAAGCCCTCTTGACCATGGGTAATATAAATATATGGGATTTTGTGGAATTGGTTGATCGGTGGAATATAACACCCTTATTTCCCCCAACTTCTAAGTATAATTATATTACTGCTAGAAGGCTATGGACAGATTTGTTATTAATGTAAAAAGGAAAATGTTGAATAACTGTTGAAGGGTATTGCCTATACAAGTTATGATGTCATGAGAGGGAATGGTGAGGGGAACCATAACTAGTTGAGATGACCACTACCGGGTAGTACTTTATTGGATTTAAAAATGCTCAGACCCAGAACATTCCTCTATCCTAGAGGATTTAATTACCAGTCAAGCTGGTGGTTGGGCACTCCTCCTCGAAAATCAATGAGCATGTGGGCATAGTACCCATCTGGAAAAAAAAATTATCTGACCCACGAAACCTTGTTGTAGGAGGAAAGAAAAAGAGGAAAATCGTGGGTAGAGAAGACACGAGGCACACGGTTGGGTCCGGGAAGGAAATCTGAGTGGAGAGGAGTGGGGAAAACTCTTCAAATCTGGCTGATAAACGGGGCTATGAAATTTTAGTGATTGGTTGAGCAATCGTGAAGGAACTAAGAGGGGAGGGTGCTGAGGGACTATTGGGTAGTGAAAGGCCTCTCATGTGTTGTGTATGACAGTTGTTGAAGCTTTTTGTCGAAAGAGAAACCCTCTTGCTTGGTGGATTGAAGACTTGGTTTGATGAGTTCCTATAGGTGAAGGAGAGTGGTCTTCATATTTTCTCATATGCTGAGTAAAGGAATTTCCTCTCATGGCATTATACTATGGCTAGCTGTGAAAACACCAGGAGCAGTTGTGCCTATGGATGGGTGGAAAGTGGCACACCCTTCAACAATTGCCAACAATTTCTAAAGTTCATATAAGTGTTTTCTATGCCTTTTAATACCATGACAAGTCTATTTAATATTATGGAATTCATGTGCTAGTTATTTGAAGAGTTTGACATCTTATTCAAAGAGTGGAATTGTCACTCTAATTATTTGGGTATCTGTGAAATTTGAAATAAGATCTGGGAAAACATATTATGTTGTTGGTCTTTTGCATATCTTTGTTTTGAAAGGAAGACTATTGGTAATTGTTTGTCACTCAAATTATGAGCATGATGTTGGTTGGCCATTGTTAGTAAATTATGTGGAAAAATCCCTAAGTGTTTAGTAAAACACTGAGCCACTAAAGCACTTATAGAACAACTGGGTAATAGGAAATACAATTGTTGTTATAAACTTGAATATTGGTCAGTTGGCCTTGGCTATTATGTTGGCTCAGAAATTTGCTAGGACTCAAAATTAGAGAGAAGTTCATATCTTTGTTTTGGCCTTAAGAGAATAAGCCAAAGTATTTTTAAAATAAATAATGAGCAAGGAAGGAGTAATGAAATTCAAGTTCCTAATTTAAAATAAAAATGAAATTTGGAATTTGAAGCATAGTGATTAATTAAGTTTCATTGGACTTTGGTAAGAAAGGAATTTCTACCAGAAATTACATAGTAAATTAATGTCCAAAGGGGAAAGAATTGGAAATAGTAATTACTGCTTAAAAATAACAAAGAAATGCATGGAAATAAGAGATTAGTAACGTGTCGTAAAATATAGTTTTACCATGGAGGATTTTATTTCCAAGAAATGTAATACTCTGGAAAAGGAATTTAAACAAATAATTTGCATGAATACGCAAATGTGTATTTTGATGTTTTCTAGACAAATTTAAATGAAAGGTAAAGTATGGTAAATCCTGGCAAATTCCCAAATTTACCATTTAAATGTTCTAATATTTGAATAATAAGGCTAGGAACTATTATTTTGCAAATTAGAATTCTTGCATGGTGTGTGAGAAATGGAAAGCTCGAAGTCTTTCCCCCTTTCTGTGCAAAGCAATAAATTTTACTAAGTTTTCTAGTTTTAAGAAATTATGCCTTGCACAGGTCACTTTGCACTACTGGAAAATTTTTGGTAAATATATTCCTTTTATTTTTTAAAGGTTTGGAAAATATATATATTTTCCTTTCTCTTTCTCAACTTATGAACATTTATATTTATATAAATATCAATTCCCATTCAAAGTAAAATGAAGGAAGTAAATGTTTGGAATGCGACGACCCATAGAGTTTTTAAACATTTCAATAATAAATACTCATATTAAATTCCTCTTTTCTTCGGAGTTTGGTGGTTGGACAGATGGGAGGAGCAAACACATTTAAACTCCAAATATTCGGAGTGTGATGGCCTTCGCACGCATTTAAACTCCGAAGATTCAGAGTGCAATGGCCTCAGTGTATAAGGTTTTAAATATATTTATATTAATCCCTTTCAGAGTCTAGCCATCAGATCAACGAGATAAGCACGTATGTTTGAAGTCTGAAGATTCTGAGTGCGAGAGCCTAAAAAGTTAAGTATTATAAAATTAATTACAAATGTCAAGTCCTTTTTCAAAGTTGATCGTYGGAGTAATGATAAGGGAGRGAATACTCAKAGTGTGATGGCTTGAGTAACATAAAGTTATACATATAATTTATAATATATTAAACATTACCCCATAAGAGCTTGGTTGTCGCAGTAAATAGGAAGGAGCATGTGATTTGAGTGCGATAATTCAAAGTCTGAATGCCAAGGTGTTATTATATTAATTTTGATATTTATTTTCCTTTCACGTTAATTCTCGGCATATTATATTAATAAAATAATAAATATGTATATATGTTTTTATTACGTTGAAATTTCTAGATGATGGGATGATGAACCTTCAAGATCTGAGTGTAAGGTTTCACCTAGAAAGTTATAAACCAAGGGCCCATAATTAACATGTTAAACAAAGTTAACAAACCTAAGTATAATATAATCAATTTGATTATACATAAGAAAACCGTTATAAGAGTGGTATTTAAATTAATACCAAAAGCCCTGTTATCCCATATCCTAGGGATAACTAAGGAGATTATGTCTCAAGGCCCACAGGTCCTAGACATGGAGTACCGAGAGCTAGATGACTTGAGCTTGGCCCCGTAGGGCCCATCTTTTTCTTCAGTGCATCCCATCTATCAGCAACAACATCCATCCCACCAGCCTGGTCCTGAAGTAGCAATGGGTCTTGCTCCATGAGGTAATGAGTCTGGGTATCATGGTATGTGTCACTTTGATTTTCGAAGCATTTGAATATGTTGCATCGAATTCTCCTTTATTTCATAACGTTTGCTTGGAAATTATGCTCTTTAACTTGTTCATTCCTGAGGGGGTGACAAAATTCCCTAGTAAGTTGGTTCCCTTTAGGATGAGTTTCCATTGGGTGGGTTTATGAAAGGTCATCGTCCATTCCTTCCATACTTACCATTTTTCATAATTATCCCTCTCATCTTCCCCTACCTTTGTTCGGGCATTGGGTTTGCCACACTAGGAAGGGTTGTACCTTGCTCTGTGGGACGAAGGGGACAAAGGCCCGGAGGGTAAAAGTAGCTAGAAAGAGTTAAAAGCCAAATTAAAACCTTTGAGATCCTTCGCCCAGGGATTCCCGAGAAAGCAATAAAAGTCTTCTTGATAATAAAAGGGGACCTGTAAGATAAAATAAAACTCAAGGTCTAGTTGGTGGATGGGAGGTCTCATCATGAGCCGACCTAATAGGTCCATGGTCATGTAGCAGTATGACATTACCATCTATCTGGTCACCAAACCAGGGTAGTGGCTCTTGGTGGCATAGCCAAGAGAAAGCGGGTCTCATCACCAACCAACCTTCTCATTCCTGTGAAGTGCTTATGGGTAATGTTGTCACCACTGGTCACCATGCTAAGATAGTGTCCCCCAGTGTTTCCCTTGAAAATAAAAATAAACAAGACAAAAACAAAGGCATTGAATGGGCTAGGAAACAATGGCATCCATGACAAGGTGCAACTCGCCCTCTACAGAGGCACCCACAAGCAAGACCTACATTTCCCTATTATCACTACACCTTATGCCCTAAAATTCCCCCCTACACCATTTCACACACTTACATGCCCTAGATTGGTCTTCACCCGGGAAACACCCCAAACTTGAGGAGAATTATCCCAATAGAACATCCTAAGACCCTCTCCAAACCTGGCTTGTTAAACTACATAACGTCTTTGAGCATTTGTTTGGGTAAAGGGGGTGTTGAGGAAAAGATATGAAATGATCTTACTAAAGCATTTTCAGATTTTGATTGGCTAAAGCAAAATAGACAGGAATGTCACCCTAGGTTTATAGCCATCAAAAATAAAATCCTAACTCACAAGTCACAATTAAATGTGCTTAGGCTAGTCTTTTTCACAAATAAAAGCTTGCTGGAAAATTCATTTTAATATGATTTTTTGAATATAATAGTTGTTGAAAACAAATGTAAAGATAGAAGTAAAGACACCAAGATGATAATCAAGACAGATGAGATGTAAAGCAATCCTTTATTTCATTCCAATTCACCAAAGAGTCATTCTCTTTACAAAATCTCATGCAGAAATTTCAGACCAAAGTAAAACTTAGACATCCCCGATGGAACATACAAAAGGACCTCTGACAAAAAAACAAAAAATAAACTCTAAAATCCGGATCATCTTGCCACAGATTGTTTCCCACTCGACTCTGCACAATAGCCTTTGTCAATCATGAAAACTAATTCACAAACAGACAAGTATACATAGACTATCAAAGATAGATCAACACCTCTGAAAAACAAGTGTCTGAATGATGTAATTCAACGATGAATCTTGTTTTCTACAATAAGACCCTGCTATCATAAAAAATAATTAGGCTTGTTTAGGAATGAATGAAAACTAAAGTATCTCAACATAAACTCAAAGAGAAAACCTTAGTATGCTTCTCCTTCTATCGTCTTTATGCTCCTCCCTTTCCTTTTGCCTTTAAGAAAATTAGAATTGGTTGAAGTAGTTGAATTACCTCATTAGTTAAGTTAATTAAAAACTCAACCAACTTTTTAGTTAAGGGGGGAAAAGTAATAAATCATAATAAGGGTTTTAAATAAATAATAACTAGTAGGTGGGACCCCTTGTGACTCCCTTTAGCTCTAACAATCATAACATAACTAGTTAATTAAGAAAAACACCCCTCCTTGTGATTCCCATCATCACATTCATATTTGACAATTTATCTCAATGATATTTGCAATTATTTCCAAAATATATTATCAACATATCCAAAAAGCATGCTATCCGAAAATCTAAAGTCAATTGTCATCAACAATAAACACATAAAACTTAAAATCCATTTTTTCCAGTCTGTGAGGCAATCTTTCCCTTGTTGTTGCTATCCTCTTTTAATCCCTCTAAACCTGTCTTAGGTTGTGTGGAGTCTTTAAGTCTCATCTCATTGATCATATGAGAGCAATTTTCCCTCCAATGCATGCGGGAGGATACAAATTTATCAGAATTATTTGAAGATGCGGAAGGGGCAGTAGCGGCTTTCTCTTTGACAAGGGCATAGTGGGCCTCGGTTTTCAGCCTTTTATTCGAATGGCTCATTCATGTATGCATAATTGATTAGCAAATAGTTCCTTTAACAACCATACATGGCAACTCTTTCAAAATGTGAAATAGACTTTGGCTCAACAACATATCAGACTGATGCAATCCAATCCATACAAATTGTTTAATTGTTGTCATTGAGCAGGGGGTGAACAAAAGGTCCTGGGATATGCGAGGGGTTTGTATTGAGCGAAACATGATAAAATGAGGGGAGAAAGAACCATGGTTACTTCTCAAAGACAACGAATAATCAATTGTAATGCAAACCAAATAAAATATCACCATGATCCAACCAAGAACTGCGATTCCAAACTGCTTTGATACATAATTCTCATTAACTGTAATTAAATTTTAAGAACAGGGAGTGAAAAATGAATGTGGGAAGGCGATGGGGTTGTAATTAGCGAAAAGCGAGAAAATGGTAGGGAAGATAACATATATCGTTCATAAAATTAATTAAGTAATCTATAAAATCATTCTATATCAATCGTAAAAGATCCAATACCAACGAAATGGTCATTGTGATCCAAAAACAACTACTGTGTATAGTTCAAAAAAAAATTGTGCCTTAACTTGCTCATTGTTCGCAATTAGATCATTAACATAATGTCATCAAAACAATACAATGTCCATTTCACAACAACCTGTAGAAGTTTTGTTTCTTCCCAACTGTCCCAGTTAATATTTTAAAACAATCCCCAAATAAATAAACAATCACTTATTTGCACTATGTTCAGTATCGACTCATCAACCACTTCCATCAATAATTAAATTGTAATAAGATCATCCTGCCAAAGCAGCTAGGATTGTCTCTGTTAATATGTATGATATTCATTAAACATACATAATGGACATTCAAACACAATGATCCATCTTTAAATTGCAAAATCATGTCTTTCCATTTAAACACACAGCCAACAATCACCATTTCAATTCATACGACTCTGTGGGATACACGGACCACTTAACAAAACGCAAGATCATTTTTGTGACTGACATGTCTAACTACTTGAATAAAACATCCACAATGTTGGGTTATCAATCCAATACAACGAGGCAACAACAACATGCTTGATCTCATCTCATAAATTGATCGAATTAACAAAACCTTATTGCTTAAAATCCTGTGAACCTTTCTGATGGCGCAATCAAATAACATCCATAACATATACTGTGGGTGACCATGATTACCACGATTGAAATACTCCAATTCGACAATTTAAAGCACACAGTCACAACAATTATTAACTCAACCTATCATGCTATAGGAACGCCACACATATCCACACATCACGCACGAAACATTGTTGTGATTTAATCAATTAAAACTAGTGCTTAGTTAATAATTCAATAACCACAATGTAAGAGACAAGAGACAACGATTGTGCATTTAATCCAATTCTCCAATTTACCAAATTACCATGATGAGTTTATCAATTTGATTGTCATCATAACCAATCCAATGACTAAATACCAAAACCAACACCAATGTCAACATAATCAACAGAGACGAGCCAGAATTCGAACACTGTCAACAATACACCAACAACTCATAACAACCAACAGTATACCCGATAAGACATAACAGTTCCCTCTATCAAAACCCGGCTTGAGAAATAAAGGATTTTCTCTATGGACCAACACAGGGAGACTAGAGTCGACTCCCCTCATCGGGTGAGAACCCCCGAGACCAACGGTGCACACACAGGGTATACCACCAATAACTTTGTAGAGAGGGTGACAATTCACGAGGTAGGAGAGACTCTTAACAAAGGAGAAAAGCTTCATTCTGGTCCTATAACAACACTTAGAACATGCAGGGTATAACCCTCATGGCTCCCCCAATCAACCCAAGAATGTTGAGATAAAACATAGTTGATAAGAAGCAATATAACTCATCGTGCAACCATCAGTAGCATGAGAAAACCCCTACCCAAGTGAAACAACGCGTAGTGACACAAGGCGTTTCAAACCCAACAAACCCCATAATAACAAACGACTGGGTATGGTGATACGAATGCGTGGATACGGCCAACCAATTTAGACCATATGAAACCTCCAACTAAAACCAACAAGGATGACAAACAACCTTTGTGGCTGCTAACACTCAGAACGACCAAATACACTGCGACTTCAAACATTACTTCCATGAAAAAAACACACCAACCATTCACTCCAGAAAATATCACAAATTTACACAGTTGCTAGAATTAAGGAAAGCGCAGACCCATATATCTTGAGCCAATATCTATTTCATAACCAGAGAAGATCCATGGATGACAAAAATACATACATGTAACCAAGAGCACCTTAAAACACGAGCTTGGCCGAGCAGTTCTTCCTCTGCTTGAAAGTCGGAGCTCAACGAACACAATTGACAATAGCCAGCCAGGGTGATGGCTAGGGGGAGGGGTATGGAGTGACGTGCAGTAAATGCACATCACTTCCAATCTCTAGTCATTTAATTCCTTTAGTACACGCTAGCCCATTATTCATTCAATTAACCCATGTCTCGAAACCAACATCCCAAATGCGCCACCTTATTAACATTTTCCAATCACACCATAATGCACATACCATGTTTTTCCATACAAGCCAATAAATCATGTGGCCACTACCGCTATTAACAACAATCCATTTAACTTCAAATGCATAGTGTAGCATCATATAGCATAATAGCGTAGTTCCTCTCATTTTGATTTTATTGATATTGCCCATTTATTTTCAATTTCTCTTTTGTTGCTACTAACATGTAACTTTTGTAGGTGTTGCAAGTAATAAATCAAGGAGTAATATCAAGGGTAGCAATATATGTCATAAGCCATTATGACATGACATTCGAGCCTAGAGCAAGAGAACAAACATGCATTATCCATCATCCATTTGTTGTGAATAGAACCAACATTTATCATCAATCATGCTCAAACCTGTAAGCAGTGTTGAACAACAATAAAACATCAAATGAGAACCAAATCTAATCTCCTAATCTGCAAGGGGGTCCCACCTACTAGTATTATATATCTTGTCAGCTTATAATAATAGGCTTTAGCAATACTTTGCAGGCAAAAACTTCGTTGCGATTTTAATCGTCAACAAACTGGCGACTCCATAGGGAAATTTGTTTTCAACAGATTTAAAACTCATAACTTATGGTTTCGTAGACCAAGAACAACAGGTCAAGAAGATATAATCATGAATATTATGCAACAGGGGGAAGTGAGTGGATTTAATGGAAAAATGACCGGAAATTTGGGAATAACTCATGAAAAGTGTTAAGTATGAGGGGGGTTTATCCCTGTATGCATAATCATTCAACCGAAATCTGCTCTTTACTTCAAGGAAAAAAATTAATGGATCTGCTCCTTGATTTCTCAAATGGATGAAGAAATGGAAAGAAGAAGCAGGAGATAAACAATCTCTTAATAAGACAACAATGAAAGCAGATAACAAATTCAAGTATGCCTTCAAGGGAAACATCGTAATAGCTATGTAAGCTTGATTGTTATTGACTAACAATATCTTGCAGGAGTGTCACTGTGGCAGAACTGATCCAACATCTTATTCTCGACCAAAATCAATTAAAAGATGACAAAGAAATACAAATCCTAACAGAATAAAATTGCACAAAATTAAAACAACAGAAATAAATGACAGAAATGTAAAAGCAATAGGAAATGTTTAAAACAGAAAGTTGAAATCACATTACTGTAAAGCAGAAAAGAAAAATAGCAGAAAACTGAAAACAGAGGTAGACTACTAAAATATAGAAAATCCAAACAACGTTAGAACTTTTCAAATTGGTTCCACATAATGCTTCAAGTGGGAACCATTGGTGCTGTAGGAAAACAGTCACTCCTATAAATCTTTTAGAATGTAAGACTTAGCACCGAAGACAAAAGCGATCTTGAAAGGACCCAACCATAATTTTTGAAATTTTGAATGTCTTCCCCTATCAGCATAAGCTGAATACCACAACAATACCTTTTTGTTGACCTTAAATTTGGCAGTCTTGACACTCTTGTTGAAATACTTCTTAACAGTTTGATGTCTCCTTTTTATGTTATCCAAAGCAAACATCCTTTGCTCTTCCAAAGCTAGGAGTGTGTTTATTCTTTGTGAGACATCGAAAGAATTTAATTCTTCGATCTGTAGCATCAACCTTAAGGAAGAAAGTTCTAGCTCAGTTGGCAGGAGGGCTTCTTGACCATAAACAAGCTGGAAAGGAGTGAAACCAGTGGTCACCTTGGCAGTAGTTCGATCTGCCCAGAGGGCGTAAGTGAGGAGAGTGTGCCACTGACGGGGCTTGTCTTCAATGAGTCTTTTGACGATTCTTACCATATTTTTGTTGGTAGACTCATCCTGCCCATTTCCTTGGGGATAATAAGTTGATGAGGTGAAATGTTTAACCCCCAACTTAGCTAAAAATTGGGTCAGCGTAGCAGAAATGAAAGCAGAACCATTGTCTGTAATAATTTCCAATGGAAGACCAAATCTGGAAAAAATGTTATTTTCAAGGAAGGAAAATACTTGATCATTTGTGGAATTCTTAAGTGGGACATCTTCAGCCCATTTTGTAAAATAGTTTGTGGCTGTCAAAATAATAACCTATCCAACTGAAGATGGAGGATTAATAGGACCAATAAAATCCAATCCCCGTTTTGATAAGGGAAAGTCTGGTAGGAGAGGTTGTAATGGCATAGCTGAAAGGCGTTCTTTCCTAGCAAATTTTTGTCACTTGTCACAAGATCTCGAAAAAACATAAGAGTCACAAAAGATTGAAGGCCAATAGTATCCTTTTCTAATAATCTTGAAAGTGGTGGTTTTAGCAGAAAAATGACCTCCTACATGAATGACAGAACTTGAAGAACCATGAGCTTCTTGCAGAAATTTATGTGCATCTTCGTTGTTTACACAACGAAGAAGCACACCATCAACAGACCTTCGAAATAAGAAGTCTCCTATAATGACGTATCTTGCAGATTCAAGACGGAGTCTTCTCCTTTGATGAGTGTCTAAATTGTATGGACATCTTTGGTTCTGTAGATAATAAACCAAATTCTTGTACCAGGGATGTTCAGACACAGGGAGGATCTGGTCATCAATGCAAAAGAGAGCTGAAAGGGAACTATCTTCTTCATCAATTTCTTCACCATTCTTATCATGCTGAGCTAAGTGAAGGGCTAGGTCACGTCCCTTGATAGTGGTAGAAGTCACGATATTCAAATCATGCTCTTGAATCTTGGCAAGCCAATGTGAAAGCTTTCCTGAAAGATAAGTCTGTGAGAGTAAAAACTTGACATCGGGTAAAGGGACTTTTACCAACGTATGCTTACCCAAGATGAAGTGGCGAAACTTTTCAACAACTTTAACAAGAGAAAAAGCATGTTTCTCAATAAAAGAATATTTAAATTCATCATTAGACAAACTTTGGCTCATGTAAGCCACTGGTTTTTCATTTCCTTGGTCATCATTTTGCATGAGGACAACAGAAAATGCTTCCTCGGTGGCATTAGTATATATCGTGAATTCCTTGTCAAAATCCAGCTTCGCCAAAACCGGTTCCGAACTGATTGCTTTCTTAATCCCTCCAAAAGCATTTTCGACATCTTCTGTCCAAGAAAAAGAACGATCTTGCTTAAGCAGATTATGAATTGGTTTGACCATCACAGCAAAATCTGGAACAAATCTACGAACAAAGTTAATAACCCCCATAAAACCTTGAACCTCCTTCTTGGAAGTGGGAGCAGGCAGATTAAGGATAGCGACAATCCTTTAAGGATCAATGCTTATTCCTGAATCAGAGACAATGTGTCCAAGGAGCTTTCCTTCGGTAATGCCAAAAATGGACTTAGAAGGATTTAGAGAAATGCCAAATTTCCTACATCGCATGAGAACTTTTCTCAGATGACCAAAATGATCTGATTGGATTTTAGAGTACATCGTTAAGTCATCAAGGTAGATATGAATGATATTACCAATCAAATCATCAAAAGCTATTTGCATAGCTCTTTGAAAGGTGGCACCTGCATTAGATAAGCCGAAAGGCATACACTCTTAAGCAAAGGTACCCCAACGAGTAATAAAGGTGGTTTTATACTTATCTGCCCTTTTTACCTTGATATGATTGTAACCGGAAAAACCGTCAAGTAAGGACATCATTTGTGACCCTTCACCTTGCTACAAAATCATTTCCATGTTAGGGAGAGGGAAGTGATCTTTTATACTAGCCCGATTTAATCCGCGAAAATCGACGCATAGTTTGATCTGACCAGTCGATTTCCAAACATGCACCAAATTTGAAACCCACTCGGAATACTTGACCGGAAAAATGATTCCAACCTTCAAGAGTTTTTCCAACTCCTTTTGAATAGTTGCTTCTACCACAGAGTTGATAGGTCTTTTTTTTGCCTAACTAGTTTGATGCCTTCCTTAATGGGGATGGCATGTTGTATAAGACCAGGATCAAAACCACAAAGATCCTCATAAGACTAGTCAAAAATATCTTGAAATTCACCAAGTAGCTTGGCAAACTTCATTTTCTCTTTGTCTGAACATTTGGCACCTATTTTAACTTTCTTCGGAGCCTCGGCTGTTCCAATGTTCAAGGAGATGGTTTCACCCACCTTCCTTTTCGAATCCTCTTCTTTCTGTTTCTCCTTGTTGCCTACATCACTCGAAGAAAATGAACTCTCTAGAGGAGTCAAGCCTTTAGGAATCTTGTTATCTTCTATGGATATAAATTCCTTAGGCTTAAAAGGTTCATTTTGAATGAAAGCACAAATGCTCTCATCGTCAGGGAAGACCTGCCAAGATTCTATATTGTCGGGGATATGTGGACGATATAGAGATTGAACGGTACGATCAGGTCTGTGTGGAAGAAGTTGTCAATTAGGAGAGGCTGCAAAAACAACTAACCGATCGACCATTGAGTTTAACTCCCTCTTAACATGAGTGATGTTGAAAGATAAAAGGTTTGAGATAAGCGCCCAAACAGTTTTGGTGTATCTTTTCATCAACTTGTTGCTAGGAGAGTAAATTTTATGTACGAGGTTCACAACAAGCTCGGAATCCCCAAAAGCGGAGAGGTGACCACAACCAAGATTATAGACGTTTTCAATGCCTAATAATAAAGCTTTGAATCCAGTGACATTGTTTGTGAAAGCAAACTCCAACCTATAAGAAAAGTTATGGATTTTTCCTACAGGATAAATCAAGATAATGTCAGCTTCGTTACCTTCATTATAGTTTACATTAGGCTGTGGGACACTCTCTATGTAAGGTGAAATCCTTCCCTCTCTAAGGACTAGAATAATTTTACCATTCCGAGGAATGGATGAATGTGTTCCATCGAGCGAGAGGTATCCACCCGTTAAATCTTGCCAATCTCTTCCTAAGATGATTGAGTAGTTACTTACTGGCATGTCAATTACCTGAATGTTAAGGGTTGTCCTTATTTCAGGGCCTGCGCACAAAACTAAGGTCACATATTTAATCTCACCTATAGTCGTTTGTTGTAGACTATTATAGGAGAGAATGCTTCTGGCGATTTCGTTTGTACAATTTAAGCTTAGCTCTTCCATAATAATCTTCGACATCATACTTGGGCCCAAACCGCCATCAATGAGGCAACAATGGGAAATCTTATCCATAATCTTTATCGAAGTATAAAAAGGGGGATTTTTTACAGGGTACCTAAAGTTATGCACACCTACCTTATTTACAGATGATTCCTCTTCGTTCACTTCTTCAGAGAGATTGGCTACAACGAAATCTTTTCCTTCCATGAATTGTTTCATGTGCCTCTGTTGCTCAGGGACGACAACCATGTCCAGAAGGGTTGCATCTTCTTTGAAGTTGGCCAACTGATTCAAGATATTGTACTTGGAAGAGGGGAGAGGGGGAGTTGTTCCTTGACTGTCAGGAACATTTGGAACCTGAACAGTAGCAACGAGTGAGGATGAGCTTGGGATAGAAGAATTGTGGGGAGGAACTAATTTGCCCTTGGGAACATAGGCTTTGTTCCTGGTATTGATGATCATCACTTCTTCTGGCTCTGCAAAATCTAGGACAATGATAGTAGTTTTTGGTCTTTTACTAAAGATCTTATCTCTGGCACTCTTCCTTACTTCACATGTGGTTTCCTCGTGGTGTTCCTCGCAAAAGTTACACCAACTTCGAGGCAAGATCCAACCAAGAACTGCGATTCTAAACTGTTTTGATACAAAATTCTCATTAACTATAATTAAATTTTAAGAACAGGGAGTGAAAAATAAATGTGGGAAGGCGATGGGGTTGTAATTAGCGAAAAACGAGAAAATGGTAGGGAAGATAGTTGATATTGTTCATAAAATTAATTAAGTAATCCATAAAATCATTCTATATCAATCGTAAAAGATCCAATACCAACCAAATGGTCATTGTGAGCCAAAAAAAACTATTATGTATAATTCAAAAAAAAATTGTGCCTTAACTTGCTCATTGTTCGATACAGTTTACATTAGGTTGTGGGACACTCTCTATGTAAGGTGAAATCCTTCCCTCTAAGGACTAGAATGTTTTTACCATTTCGAGGAACAGAAAAATGTGTTCCGTTGAGCGAGAGGTATCCACCCATTAAAGCTTGTCAATCTCTTCCTAGTATGATTGAGTAATTATTTATTGGCATGTCAATTACCTAAATGCTAAGGGTTGTCCTTATTTCAGGGTGTGCGCACAAAACTAAGGTGACATATTTAATATTTAATCTCACCTATAGTCGTTTGTTGTAGATTATTATAGGAGAGCATTCTTCTGGCGTTTTCGTTTATACAATTTAAGCCTAGCTCTTCCATAATAATATTTGACATCATACTTGGGCCCGAACCGCCATCAATGAGGCAACAATGGGCAATCTTATCCATACTCTTTACATAAATATAAAAAGGGGGATTTTTTATAGGGTACCTAAAGTTATGCACACCTACCTTATTTACATATGATTCCTCTTCGTTCACCTCTTCGGAGAGGTTGGCTACAACGAAAGATTTTCCTTCCATGAATTGTTTCAGATGCCTTTGTTGCTCAGTGACAACAACCATGTCCGGAAGGGTTGCATCTTCTTTGATGTTGGCCAACTGATTCAAGATATTGTACTTGGAAGAGGGGAGAGGGGGAATTGTTCCTTGACTATCAGGAACATTTGGAACCTGAACAATAGCAGCGGGTGAGGATGAGCTCGGGATAGAGGAATTGTGGGGAGGATCAAATTTTCCCTTGGGAGCATAGGCTTTGTTCCTAGTATTGATGATCATGACATCTTCTGGCTCTGCAAAATCTAGGACAACGATAATAGTTTCTGGTCTTTTACCAAAGATCTTATCTCTGGCACTCTTCCTTACTTCACATGTGGTTTCCTCGTGGTGTTCCTCACAAAAGTTACACCAACTTCAAGGCAAGATAGCTTTAGGCTGAAAATTATTTTCAATTGGGTTTCTAAAGGGAGGTGTAGAAGAGGATGAAGCTTCAGGGGTGAAAGGTGAGACAATCCCTTTTCTCTCATACGCTATCATACGATTGTTCATATCTTGTACTAGCTGTAAGAGAGCAGACATGTCTATCTGTTTAACCGATTCTCCCTAAGGAAGTCCTGTTCTTTCAAGTTGTTCTTCATACTCTAAACAAGTATGCAGAGTGGAACCGAGATTATCAATGGCTTTTTCCTTGAGCATATGGCAGTAGGGGGAAGGTAATGCATTGTAGTAATGCATGAAAGCGACTTGGTTCTGCGGTCGAATGAGTTCAGGGATCTAATTGTATAGCTTAGTGAAACGCAAGTTGAAGGACTTGATGGTCTCACCATCCTTATAGGTGATGTTATTGTATTCCCGTAGCTTCTCAGCTGGGCTTTTAGATTGCCCATAAGTGGATCTGAACCAGTAAATT